>JAFBJU010001158.1:606593-661209 GCA_016785305.1 Colistium nudipinnis
TAAGTCAGTGCCTGACTCCCGTTGACCTTTAAACTCCTCCCACACTTGAGTGACATCACCCGATGGAACGGAACGGCCCCTGAGCGAAGCTTTTTGTTTTTTTTTCCTCCTGAGGGTCGTGACCTCGCTGAGAGCCGAGTTATGTCCGGCAGCGTCTTTACAAGATTTGGGGCAAGAAATCTTGCTGCGAGGCGCCTCTGTAAAAGCAGATATATACTTTACCTCTGCTCTCTGTGATAAGACTCGTTGCTGATTAATGCTGTGGATTCATTTTCATTCTCAGAGAAGACGCTTGTCCTAAAGCGACACACGGTATTTTGTGAGAGCCCCTTCGCTCCCGACACCTCCAACTGTTTTTACACTTGGTAGAGTCAGTGTAAATATATTGGAATTTTTAAAACGAATTTGGTTTAGTGTTATAGTGTTATTTATTAAACATCAACATGTATACAAATAAATTCAATTAAATCTCATGTATTAGGTTATTACGTTGCTTCTTTTTCTAACCCACACATCTTGTCAATATATTATTATATTTACGTGGTTTGTCTATTTTCCTCCAATAAAAGGTGGGGACCCAGGTTTAAATGAGTGAACATTTACATTCCAATGCAGTATCCCCTGCAACTGTATTTTCTCACCCCTTCCTCTCCTCTCTTTCTTCTCCTTTTCATCCTTTTGTCCTTCACCTTCATGTGGAGGCCCTTTTTTACTCCAGCCAGTGACTCTGGAAGTTTCTTTTTACTTCTGTTTGAATCATTCTGGCACCAGAAGATCAATAATCTTGTGTTAAGCGTGCGCACAATGTACAAGGTGCACCTGGCATAATGAATGGATCCATATGGACAGATCTGAGGAGGAATCTGTGTTAATCTTAATCTGTGGGATTAATCTCAGCTTTCACTCTAGACTTTTTTTTTTTTGTCATTTTACGGCAGGCTGGGCGTCCCGCTACGATTTCAAACCTGGGCAGCTGTCCACTACATCACTCAAGAGTCCCACAAAGTCGCCATATCCTGTCCTCCAGAAGAGTGACCCAGAAACAAATGGATGTCCTCCACAAAAGTGTCCCATCAAGGCAGGAGGTTGCTGGGAAAGTGCTCGTCCAGAATCTGCAGCTTTTATTTCAATGACGCTCTGATCATGACCCGAGTACCAGCAGAGGGAACTCACAGGAACTGGTGGCAAGGCCGAGACACTTAGAGAAAAAAATTATAATACTAAAGAATAATAATAATAATGATATACATATATAATCTAGACGCAATACATTCTCTCAACCTTTAAATATAACTTATTGTGAAGGGGAATGAAGTTGGTTGTTTTACCATTTATTTTATTAATAAATTTTGATATTTTGATAGAAAATAAAGTGTTACACAGATTAAATAAATGGTTCATTTTAAGCCTTTAATTTGAATATTAAAACTAAAAAAAGTGTAAAACAGAAATAAAAGTGAAATGTGACATGTAGCTCTCAGGACTAGAATGGGAGGTTTTTCATTGATTTCTCATTTCACCCGCTCGTGCAGAGACCGTCTCCAGCTCTGGTTTCTGTTTTTTTTTTTTTTTTTTTCTCAGAACATTTCTTCACATTAAAGATTCAAGGCCCGACACCATCCAGTTGACTCAAGGCAGCGGGTCACACGGTCTTAACATTTCCGTTCATCAAAGGTTCCGCAGATTCCATCGGCAGGATTCCCATGAATAAGGTTTGTGTTCCTGCCTCAGCGCGGATTCATTCCACAGAATCCAGGTTTATTCAGGAGAATCATGTCAAGTACGACTGGCGATTGTGAGATATTATATATCCGAATAACTCAGAGCCAAAATCCATTTCTTCCCAATTTCCTCGGCATCGGCGGAACAAAATCCTCTTCTGACATCTTTTATCGAATGCGTTTTAAAATGAATTGAAACCAATATCTTTTTTTATTATTTCCACTTATCTTATCTATCTCTCTTTATCCATACTTTTCCTTTCCCATGGCTCTCAAGCACTTTGGACCAGCTTCTTTTCTACATTTTAATTTGTGGGATAAATAAATGGGCCTTGACTTGAACTCCCTGTTGTTAGTTTGAACTGGGTTTAAACCCCAGTTTCCCTTGGCCTCCCCTTCCCTGCTGCTCCAGTCTGTTTGCTCCAATCTGTGTCTCTCCAGTCTGGCCTCCATCTGCCCGCCCTGCCCCTCTGTCCACCTTGGCTCCGTTTCCCAACACCCCGCCGTTCCAAAACCCCCGACATCCCAGCCTCTTGTATGAGATCATGTTTTTGGGTCCAAATTGGATTTAAAATGCAAGAAAACGGAAATGGAAACTTTCGCCAAACAATTCTACTTCATGTCATCATCTGTTAGTCAGAGTAGAGTTATTGGCAGCATTTGCAAATGTGGACGCTTAAAATGGAATATACCACACGACAAAATGTACCTAAAGAGGGATGTGGTGTGACAGCCCCCTTGTCGGAAGTTGTGGGGCTGTTTTTCCCCTCACTTCCTGTGTGGGCGGGGTGTGGGCAGGAAATGAACTGTTAATTACCCAGCTGCTGCTCGTCAGCTATGTAAGCTGATGGGTTCATTCTCGCCCTGGCCGAGTGGCTTGTGTGTTGGGTTATTTTTTCGGTTCACTGCTCTACACAGTGCGCTATTGATGGTATGGAGATTTACACACTTTAATTCCCCTTCCTTAAGTTGAGCTTTGATTAAATGATGAAATACTTTCAAAGGGGACATTTTAAGTCAATCGTTTAGTTTATAAATGTCAATTACCATTTTTTTTTTTTTTTTTTCCAACTTTTCTCTAGCTTGACATAGCAATGAGTTTTGCTTGTTAAATTGATCAACTTTTGTTGGAAATATATTTTGTTGTTGTTGTTTTGTAGGTAAACGATACATTCGGTGGTAGAGAAAAAAAAAATGTAATCGCATATTTTAATGTAACCTACGTACTGTAAAGCCATAATTGACTGACATCTTATGTAGTCTATAAATGGCGGTTTCCTCCATCGTGGTTTTATCTGAAGTGCCACCATCAATGCTCCACTTTTTTATTTTCCTCCAGAAACGAAGTGATACGCAAACTCTTTTTATAGGCTCTTATCGGCCTTTGATTCAGCGCCGTCCAATGGCAATTACTTTTTTTCCATTTCCATTTCTTTTTGTGGTCTCTATTCAATTAATTTTTTCATCTTGTTGGCTTTGATCTGAAAGTGAACCATTTATCACCCCGATCTGAAATCACGATATCCGTCCACTTCATCTATACTCCCAACTCGGAACACGTTAGCATGGAAATGGAGTGAATCAGCTCTGCTCTTTAAATGTAATTAACACTGGCAGAGATTGAAAAAAAATTATTAAAAAAAGCAATGCATTGTGGTGCTGGAAAAAAAATAAAAATAAAAAGATGCCGCCAGGTTTTTGTCACTTTTAAAGTAGACGCACGGTGATGTGTGACGAGGAGATCCAGATGGGAAACGTCTTCGGAGGCTCAGCGGAGACAAAAAAAAACAAAAAACTGAGCAGTTGCTTGTGTCGGAGTGTTCTCGTAAAAATGGAAGGAAGAGACGCAATTATTTATTTTTGATTCTTTTTTTGGGCTGTGCTCTGACTCGGTCCCATGTGGTTCCTCGGATTGTGTCATGAAGCTGGGCCATGAGAAGCCCACAGATGTTGTTGCGCGCCTCCCTGCCAGTCCTGCTTGAACGGTCCTGGGCAGCTTTATCTTCCAACATCCGAGGAGTGTGCGGCAGAAAAAAAAATGGAATCTTCAAAAGTATGTGTTTTTTTTTTAATCCTCCCACAGTGCGGTTAAATCAACGCCATCACAATTTTCTGCGTAGAAAAGGTGAAAGATGAGCTCGTGAAATCACTGCACCTCACTGACCATCCTGACTCGGAGCAACGCGTCCTTTAAATAAAAATGGAAGGACGTGCTCTGATTTATTAACACCACGCACATCCATGGAGTTTTATAGAGCCACGTTCAACTGGTGCTCGTATAGCATTTCAGTTTCAAGTATTGTTATTTTTGCACGTGGGTCCAACCGAGGTCACTTTTTTCACTTATTTATTTTTATCTGCTTCTCCAGACGGACTTTATGTAGATATTTTACTGGCATCTGGCGAGAGAGGGGACATTTTGTTAGAGGAGTTTAGTGTTCTCCTCCGTTTTATGGTTCCATTCAGACACATGATTGACGAGGGGACTCAGGAAGAGCGTTTCTCACCGTGCTAATAAGATTTTCTCTTCTGGAGTTGAATGGAGGATTTCTAGCGCAGGAGAAAAAAAAAAAAAAGACGGCTTTGGTGAGAGAGGATAGAGACGAACTTTGAATCTGAGAACAAATAATGAGATGTTACCTCTTTTGGAATTGAAGTTATTGGTCCAAGGCGTGTTGAAAAATCTGCCTGTTGCCGGGGGCCGATTTGGTGAAAACTGAAATTTCTCCATTTATGAAATATACGTAAATATTTTCTCTCACATTCGCCATCCAAGCCGCAGGTGGTTAGGAGGTGGAGGGATAATCATCCTCCATCAGCTTTGATTTATATAAGATACATTTGGATGCATGTGTCACAGGGAGACATTTATTCTGATAAACAAGAGCCTCCGATGAAGACCATGAAAAGCCCCTCCCGTGAAAGGTGTTCCGGGGGGCTGCTCCTCAGATCCTCCACCTTCACTCGGCGGGTCAGAGCTATAAAACCTACACTTACAATCAGAGCAGACACATTATGTGTCACGGTAATGAAATATTACCGGAATCAATGTGCAGATTTGTCTTTGTGTGTTTGACCTTTAGCCGCAGCCGTGTGCATTTCACATCCCCGGAACATTTTTCATCATTTACCGTGACATCTCCCTTTTTCCTCTCCTCCTCCTCCTCCGTATATATATTCCTTTTCTCTTAGATAATCCTCTGCGGCTCGTCTCCGTGCGCTGTCGTGACTTCTTGCTCTGCTTCCCTGAATAATGTTGCACATGGTTTCTCTCTGTCAGGATCCATCATTCATCCCGTCTTCAGTGTGTGAGTCATGGTGGCTTTTAAAAGTCTGAAGGAAACTGAGGTCGTGAAGAAGAAACAAAAATGGAATCTTCTGCTTTTGTTCAATTCAAGATTCATTTCGGGTTTTTGAAACCTTACTTCTGGAGCTTAGACGACCTGCGTGGCCACTAATGAGCCTTTAAACCCCTTTGTTTCCCCACCTATCTTGACAAGATCATTCTCAAATTAAAATAACTTTTTTAAATAAAGTTATTTTAACTCTCAATAACCTGCAATTTAAGTCACATGACTTAGCTGCGTCATCACAGTATTTTTAGCAGTTGTTATCTTAAATCTAAACGAATCAATGAAATACTGAGATTTATAGAGTTCGTAATATTTTCTTTTCTGGCTCCTAATTTCTCATTTGTACCGATCTAATCGTCCTACTTGAAAGGTGTCGCGGTAAATTAATCACTCGCGTCTGTGCACATCTGTGTGACTGTGAAAGAGAGTGAGCTTTGGCTAATTTGGCCCATCTGCACTCGCACAATGGGAAAGTTTGTGCGTCTTTTTAATGAGGTGTTTGCGGCGCACTGAGTGTGTTTGTGGATGTGCTCATCCGTGTGTCCCGTGTTTAGCTGCAATATGTTTCCAGCGCCGCTGACAGCTTGTTACGGCAATCGCTTCCAATCTGATCTCACAGCTCACTTCTCCTCGCCGTACAATCGCTCCGGATGTAATCCATCCAATCTGACTCAACTCTGGGAGAGAGAGAGGGAGAGAGAGAGAGAGAGAGAGAGAGAGAGACTCTCGTCATACTTAAGTAAACAAGTCAACACATTTTCATGTAGGGTTTCACTTTTTGCTGGTTGCCAGGTTGCCAGGTTCTGCAAGTGAAACCCACTCAGGCATGTTTCACAACACGCAAACTCCACCCACAAAGCCCCAGCTGCTCATTGTCGGATCCTATATTATCGGTGTAATAATGAAATAAGTAATATGGATTTTTTTTTTTACTCACCTGCCAATAAAACCCAAACGTGTCCCATATGGTGTTTTCATATAATTCAGGAGATAAATTAACATGTTCACCTTGAACCGGTGTACACGCTACGTGTGTGTGTGTGATAGAGCCCCCATGGAATAATTGGTTTCCTGACTTTACCGGACTTAAGTCTTAATGACGCCTGATCGTTTGATTGTAAACATTTGGGAACAAATAATGATGATAATAGTAAAATGATACTTTTATAGATCTTGTGGCCGTATGTATATGTATATATACGCACGAGGGGGGAAGCGTGTCCCACCGCATCAGTGTCACCAGCCACGCCCCCAGTCAGTTCAGCTTTGCTCAAGAGTTTTGACCTTCGGTTGAAAGTTTGAACAAACGGCTCAGTGGAGCTCACGGCCTGACAGCATGCGAGTGGCCAATGAACCATGATACATATTTAACAGGATCCACCAGCCTGCAACATCCCCCGCTATAAACGAGCTGTCCGCTCTCCCTCAGTCCCTGCGACTGAGCGTTTTTTTTTTCTTTTTTTCCCCGACAGCCTCCATTATACGCACCATTGGACAATCTGCAGCATATCACACGCCGCTACTAATGATAATGAAGGACAAAGCACTCCCGACTCCCTCTGTCTCCCCTTTCTTTTTCTCCCCCCGTTTTAGAGCCCCTCGCCGAACTCTTTGAATCTAGCGTTCTTGTCACAACATATTTCTGCCAGTTAGCCCAGGAGCTTCGGAGGATTCACCATTCTTTACTGTCCGATCTCCGTAAACTCAACGTGACCGTAGAGTAAATAAAAGTGTTCAATGTTAAAAGGGGGGCAAAGGTTGTGCCATCGAGAGCAATTATTGTGGGTGTGTGGAGCAGTGATTGTAATCTTGTTGGGTTTATGGATCTGGATGATTATTCGTGTTGTTTTTTTAAATGTTGTTATTTCATCGGACAGACGGCCAAACCAAGGTACAGGCCTATCTGGAAACCAGCGGGATACCTACATAAATAAAACCCTGCCAGAAAATAAAATAAATGTGATGTAAAAGTGTAATCCTCTTCCGAGAGCCAGGTTTTTTGGCTTATGTGTGTTTACATTTTGGCAAAGAGGGGTAAAAAGAATAGCAAATTAGATACTAGCTGCTTCTGTTTATAGTGGAAGTGCAGAAGGAAAAAAAAAAAGGAAAAAGTCTGGTTTACTTTGATCATGAGGGAAACTTTGGGGGGAAAAAAAGATTCTCCGGCAACTTCTGAAGAATCTTCTTTCCGTGATTTCAAAGCGCATTTACCGACATTTTATCTGCAATGCACATAAAGAGATACAGTCTTATTCTCAAGAGCTGGGAGTCACGCAGAATTAAATAAGATATCCTTTATGATGCTTGAAATATAAATAAATTCATCTCATTCAATTTGTCCTTCTTGGCCTTCCATTTCCACTTTCCCCACTTTGTTATAATGTAATTATACCTCTGCACCACTCCATGAAGTTCAGAAAAGAGTAATCAACAAAAATAGACCTTTTTATGCATAATATTAACAGTATCTATAGATAGTCAAAGTTTTGGAACACTTTAATCTAACATTAGGCGTCTGTGTAAGTGAAATCTTGATTCCATCTCTCTGGTTGGAGATTACACACCACTCGGGACTCGGGGCTGCAGGGGATTACGGTTGTCACTCCGGATACGCGACATACACCGCAAACTTTTAACAGCCTCGACATTAGTGTGCAAGTGTCACGGTTGATGAGGATTATCTGTGTCTGGATGGAGAGAAGAACCAGCCATGTTCACTTCCTGTTATAATTCCATTGAAATACACTTATTTGAGCAATACCGTCCAATAAGTGGCCACAGTGTGCCTGCAGAGGATAAATCAGTCACAACAGCTGTAAAAGCTGCAGAGATAAGTTCTGAAAGTGACAAGACATGGTCCATCACTTCCAAACGACACAGTGACGTTCACCAACTTACTTAAAAAAAACACTTTTTTTTCAGTTTGAGTTCCATATTTCTTTTCATTCCAATTCTGGATTTAAAATATTCCTTCCATGTCGAAATTGAGTATGACGGAATCATCTGAAATCTGCATGTGAGCAAGAAATATATATATATAGATTTTTTTTTTTGACGTGTGAAGAAGTTGCTCCAACACTGGCATCAGAAAATGGGAAACTTGTTCACAAAGAAAAGGTGAAACCAAACATAATCATATGCCAGTATTTGTTTTACAGACCAAACTGATGCTTTTCTGTCTTTGTATTTATAATATTCCTCTTTCAGATATTTTTATCTTATAAAACTAATATGACTAATATTTCTAAAATAAAACTTGGTGTCATGCCAAAGGATCCTGATCTGTCTTTAGCTCCAATCAGTTTCATCAGGCTGTCATCAAAAACATGGAGAAGAAAACGTCCGAGCTAATGGTTCTTGAATGGTTTGGCATCGACACGTGTATTTGTTTTTTGGAAGCTTATCAGATTATTTGTTGTGTATTCATTTGTGGTTTATAGCTTAAATGCTTCCAGCAGATCTTAAAAAGAAATCTGAATCTAAGCCCTGCAGTCAATGCAGTCTGAGACCCAATTGTATTAATCAGGGTCATCATATGAAGATAATGCATCCATGGGCCATAATAATAAGAGATTTTATTTATGGAAATTGCATATACAGTGATGACAATGGAGGACAGTCTCACAGCCGTGTGTGTCATAATACGTGCTTCCATTTTTGTTCCACAAAAGAGGAACAGTTGTGGCTTAAGAATGCCATTCAAAATTCATTATTTCCATTTTCATCAAGTTTTTTCCAAGGTCTGACTCCTTGCTGTTGGTCCTTGGTGTCAGCGTGTAGAAACAGCACACGTGAAAAAAAAAAAAAAGGTAAATGTGGATAAAACATTGAGGAAATGATGACAACCTAACAAAAGATTATAATTTTTTTGGAGCAGGCTTTGGCTACTTTCCTGTCAGCTGCAGTGATTTACAGTGGAAACCTGCCGAAAGTCACCTTGCATCAGAAACCACCTTCATGGTGCACGTCCAGAGACGGAAGGATAAAACATCTCCGGTCTGATGTGGAAAGTGTGAAACGGTCCCTTGTTCATCAGGTTTTACAAAAGTTTGAGAAATAGTCGCGGCCCACCTTTTTCTTTTTCTGACATAACAAAATGTGTGTAGGTCAGAGCTTTCCGAACACCAGAGTCCATAATATTTCACACTGGATACATCTAACAAAAGTAAATCCGCAAATTCTCCAGGCTTTTTAACTGAACTGAACTTCTTTTTTTCTTTCTTTCTTTTTCCTTAAATACGTGCGAAACAAACCGGCAGAAGTCACCCTGTGACACTGAAGGGTGGGATCTGATGATGTTTCTCCTTCTTTTTAAAACCCAGGGCATCCTTTCATCTGGCTCCCGTGTTCATCCCTGATCGAAAGAGCGTGCAGGAGGAAAAGGAGGAGGAAGAGGAGGAGGACAAAAGCCAGGCTGGATCTGAAGGCCGTCTTTAAGTGACAAAGGCCCCGGCTTAACGCATATCTGTGACATTAAGGATTAGGGGCTGAGAGACAGTGCACTCGTTAATCTCTCCCCTCCCAACATCACTCACTCCACCCTTCCTCCCTCCCCCCCTTCATTTCTCTTTCTCTCTCTCTTTCTCTCTCTCTCTCGCCTGATGCTTCCTCCTCTGCTTCAACTTTAATTAGTTTTAGCCGGGATTGAAGGAAAAGTTGGTGCTTTCTCCAGGTGATAAAACAGTAAGTGCCACCAAGCTTAGTCTGGGTTAACAGAGCCGAGGTCGAGCGTGGCCTCCTGGGAGTTTAGAGCAAAAAGGGCTGAGGAGGAAACTAAAGGGCTGCGAGAAAAAAAAAAAACTAAAACAAGCCTATATATACTGTATATATAACATCTTTTAACTGTTACCGACATGAATCAAATATAAATGCTATAGGGGAAAAAAATAGTATGAAATGAATATTTTTTTGTTCTACCCTGAAGGTTCTGCTCAACAAGATGAGTAATGGTTTTATGACGAAATAGCCATCTGGACGTAGGTGTTTAATTATTAATTATGCAAAGGAGCCCTACTCAGAAATAATGGGCTTCTTAATTACCACAGCACAAAACAAAGCGATAGAACAGGTGACCAGCAGCCACCACACATCCACACACACATACACACAAACTCACATAATGAGGTTGACAATCGCTGAGCGATTAATGGATGAGTCTGGAAACTGCGTTAATGGTCTCACAGGCGTCCTCTGAGTTTCATCTCATCACCGCATCGTTTTCTCAGCAGCAACCGGAACTATGAAGTGGATTGCGTTTTTCCGATTTTACCTCACGAGGTGCAGGTGCAATTGTGTTAATTTTTTTTTTCAGCTGGTATACGAAGGCAGGCACACGTGTTCAGTTTATTTACACACATGATAATGGTGTGGGTGAAAGTTCAAAAAACCCTAAAGTATCCTCCAGTTTTACCCATTTCTTGATGTCTGAGCGACACAAGACCAAGACCAGCGTGTCCGGGGCCCTAAAAAACCTTTAGAGACCAACTTCTATCTCTCCAGCAGCTCCCCTTCACAATACCCTAACCCTAATTCCACAGTAGGGGTTAAGGTTAAGGGCTTGAGGGGTAAGGTTAGGGTTAAGATTAGGGTTAGGGTTTGGGGTTAGGGTTAGGGTTTAGGGTTGGGTTTAAGGGTTTAGGATTAGGGTTAGTGTAAGGTTTAGGGTTTGGAATCAGGGATCGCCACCCATCGGAACCATCAGAACCATCAGAACCATCGGAACCACCGGAACCATCAGAACCACCAGAACCACCAGAACCATCAAAACCACCAGAACCACAAGAACCAGCAGAATTATCAGAACCACAGGACCCATCAGAACCATCAGAACCTTCAGAACTACCAGAACTATCAGAATCACAGAACACCAGAACCACCAGACCCATCAGAACCACCAGGACCACCAGACCCATTAGAACCACCAGAACCATCAGAACTACCAGATACATCAGAACCATTTTTTATCTCCTGTGGTTTATCAGCTCCTGGCTTAGGACCTTCACCGAGTCACACACACACACACACACACACACTGCAGGAGTCTGTTGTACCGTCATAGGGTTTATTTCCCACTGCTACAATCACCTAAATGTAACTGTACCGTGTTGATAATGTTATACAGTTTTATTTTCTCATTTTCAATATTTCAAATGAACTCAAAGTTGTACACACAGTCTTTGTCTCTTCTCTTGGGCCGAATGTTATTTTCCCCGCGTGTATGTGTTTGTGTGTGTGTTGAGATGGGCGTGGCTCGTTGGTCTCATGCCCCGTCTTCACCTACACACCTGATCATCATCTCTCATCAGCCACTATTCACCCTGACCTGTATTTAACCCAGCCTGCTCAGTGGCTGTCTGGTTACCACACAGAAACCATCCATGCGCCTGAACCTTCTCACCTGACAAATGTGGTCGGCATCATTTGCATGTCGTTAAAAACAAATCTATTCCATTTCTTTGTAATGTTAGTGAGTATTTGTGCACTTAGAAACAGTGGCCACTCTCCCAGTTTCCCTCGGAGGCAGCGAGAGGGTGAGTGAATCCTCCGGGTAGAGATGGAGAACCAGCCGAGATGGACTCGAAATCAAAAATGTGCCCTCAAGCATGTCCTCGTGTCTCCTGAGGGGATTTTAAAACAAATAGTGAAATACGGAGAAATAACAGATGATAAATTCAGAATTGAGCGAGATAACGATAACGGCTGTTCGTCGTGATTTTTCAACTCTGGAGGATCGATGATCATTTTGGGGATTTTTCAGGTATAAATACAATACCTACTGTATATAAAAAAACCCTACTGACTACTACTCTGGACACACTTTCTTTGCTGCAGCACTCCACACCAAAACCCACAAAGCGAAGCTACACTTCTCCTTAGATTGCTTCCTGTGGAGTGACTTCCAGAAAAAAAAGCCCACATGCACTCGCAGTATTTCTACATTCAGGGACAAAGTCTTCCAATCAATCAGCGTCGCGCTGCCGCTGCACAGCTAATTGAGTGTCGCTTTGAATATTGCAGCTCGGGCTTGCGTGTTGAAGAAAAAACTCCAGGACAAGCGGGGAGGGGAGGGAGAGGGGTGGGGGTGTCATTGTACTCCCGAATCCTGCACACCATCAATCTTGATTTCAGAGCACAAGGTGAGCTAGGATTTTAGTCTAGGATTATTTATTTATTTATTTTATGTTTCTTTTTCTTTTTTCACCTCGGAAAAAAAAAGCCCACATGCACTCGCAGTATTTCTACATTCAGGGACAAAGTCTTCCAATCAATCAGCGTCGCGCTGCCTCTGCACAGCTAATTGAGTGTCGCTTTGAATATTGCAGCTCGGGCTTGCGTGTTGAAGAAAAAACTCCAGGACAAGCGGGGAGGGGAGGGAGAGGGGTGGGGGTGTCATTGTACTCCCGAATCCTGCACACCATCAATCTTGATTTCAGAGCACAAGGTGAGCTAGGATTTTAGTCTAGGATTATTTATTTATTTATTTTATGTTTCTTTTTCTTTTTTCACCTCGGCGCCAAATGTGGTCAAGTAAAATATTTAAACACTATTTATTTGTAGCCTTTTTTTTATTATTATTTATTATTTTGTACAAACAATGTTATATGAAAATACAATTTTGGGGACTCACAAATGAATTGAAATTAAAATGCACCTGTGGATTTCCTGTTATTCCACTCTCAACAATTTTCAGTGACTATTGAGAGATGAAGGTGAAAGTGTATTGCACGTGGCCCTCGTCTTCCTCTCTGCAGGAGACACACAGACACACACACACACATATACATTACACATAACATCTGATGATCTTAAAAGTGACTCCCACTTTGCCCGTAATTAATTCATCGGAGCTCGGGGGGGGGGGGCGGGGGGGAGTAGTTTCCAGTTTAAGCCGAATCTTCTGCACCACTTAACTGGATAATGGCAGAGATTTTTATGATGTTTTTATTAAAGGCCGACCTTGTCGTTCATGTGCTGCCAGCCGGTGCAGTGAGCCGAGACAGGGAGTGACCAAACAGCAGGTAGTGTCAGCTTCCTTTTTGACGGAGCTGATGATTCAGAAAATTCAGCGTTGCCTCCCGTCATTAAGTGCCGACAAACACACACACACACACACACAGGCGCGCACACATACTGTGGCTACGAGTCATCTGCAGTGTTGTAAAGCAAGAATAACTTTTTTCGAGAAAAAAGGTCCTCACTCTTATGACTCATATAAAACAGGGATGTAGATTCAGATTCAGTCTCCCACCTGACTGAGGAGTGAAGAATAAAAAAAAAAAAATATATATATATATTTTAAAATAAATGAGAAACAGAGGATCTCCGTCCACCTGGCCCGATCTCTGCGTGGGTTCAGGTGCTGGCAGATGATCTAACGAGCAATTTCCCCCCCGACTCCCACCGAGACTCTTACAAGACAGTTTGGCCCCAATTACCCCTCGTCCCTTGAAAGTGAGACTGTGGAATATTATCTGTCTGAAAAGCGTCTTCGGGTGCAGTGACTTGGCTCTTTGTTTTTTTTTTCTTTCTTTTTATTTTATCTCTTTATTGGGGGCTGTGACAGGAAAGGGAAGGGAAACACAAAGGCAATGACAAGCAACAAACTCGATGCGGGGACAAAGCGATCATGCTCTGATTTCTACCCCAAAAAAATGTTGTATTTGCTTCACATTATGCAAATGAGAATATTATTTCTCTCTATATTGCTTTATTTCCGCCCCCTTTAATGCGTATCAAGCCTAATTTAATCCCGAGGCTGACCAGAGTGGTGAAATACCATTTTTTTTCAAAGGTTGCTCACCTCGGCCAGTGCTAACAGGAGGAAATGCGGCATCTGTGAGAGCTCAGATCTAATTGGCCCGTTTGATGATACAAAAGGTCACGCACCTAACACGTGTATAAATAATTATTGACTGTATCAGGTTGTTATTTTCCACGCCGTGGCTTTGTGTGGGTTTTTTATCAATTTCCCTGCCTCACCTCTTGCCGCTGCTATAACCAACGACTCCAACCTAAAGACGACCTCCTGCAGGAGAGGAAGAGTGAAGCTGCCGGGGCCGCGTGTGGCTCCAGACTCTGGGATCAAAGTGACACTTTTTTTCCTGCAGGGAGTGGGTGAAAAAGATCAGGATCTGAATCTGTGGGAGGGCGGAGGAGGACCAGCGGAGGCTCTGCCCTCTACTGATGGCAAATTCAGAGTAACAGCAGACACGGAACATTCCAGCAGCATTTCCATTTTCACTCACACTTTGTGACATTCGGAATCCACCGGCTATTTACACACACACACACACACACACATACCGTATTTCACATTTCCCAACAGCACAAATCCCAGTCCCCACATATAGAGACGAAGAAGAAGTGTGTATTGTGTGCCCGGGCTCGTTAGGAAGCCTTTGTTGACCTGAGGCTATCAACAAAGTAAGCCCCCCCCCCCCGATAGGACAGGGTTCTCCGGGTCTCCGGTGCCTGTCTACCTGCCATCTCTCGCATGACTCTCCCGATGTGATGCCTCGCTGGAGACGCTCCCCCGAGTGGCCCCCCGACAGCTCATCTCTCAGCCGGTGTCAGCTGGAAATCAATTGGCCAGGACGTGGTCCGGGCCCCTCGTGGGCGACTGGCCGCTTCATCAAAGTCCGTTCAGGCTGCTGGTGGCCGCTCGCCGCCTGTACAGCGAGTGCAATGGGGAATCCTTGGGGTCTTTGTGGGTGTGTGTGTGTTGACTGTCAACCGAAGACACATTTTAAATCCTACTTATCTTGAAAAGAATATCAGAAATCGTATTTTTTTATTTTTTTTTTGCCAAGTCATTACAATTACAAGGAATTTTCTGCAGTGTGGTGGTGCATTTTAGAAGCAAATTTGACATCATATAACATTTACGGAGCTTGGTGAACACCTGAGTCAACCGCATATTCAAAAATGGTAATATATATATATATCAAATGAGGAGGAGATGGTTCATTAGGCATAAAAATACATTTATTTAACACTTCAGCTCCAGGTGTCTCCAAAACCCTTTTTTTTTTTTTCCCCATTTGCTATTTTCCGTATCTCAGGCGACACACTGTGACAAATGTCAGGTGCCCGGAGGCAGAGCTAACCAAGTACACCGGCTTGGTCAAAAAAATAAAAAATAAAAAATCCTCCAAGTGGAGAAATCTGTCAATCTGGCCCTCGTCCGGTCCTGACAGACGCACGCGCTATCTCCCGTCCTTCCTCCCGGGCCCGTCAAAACACGAGGGGCACCGGGCCACGTGGATCAATGTGAGGACGTGAGAGAGGGCCTCGGGTTGTTGTCATAGTGCAACATTCAGAGGGCAACATACTGGAAATCTCTCGTGGACAGATTTAATTCCTAAAAATGTTCGGACAAAGTCCCACAAGATGTGATGTCACATTTGTGAGCTGGTTAGCAATATATATATATATATATTTATGTACAGCTACCACAAATTACAGTTTTTTTTTCTCTAAACAATTTAATGATTATTATTTTATTTTTTTTCAAGCACTGTGTTAATCCATTCCAATCCAATTAAAGTGATTAGCGTGGGCTCTCCAAGCTCTCCACGCTTTAAATTATACAAATTCATACAAAACTTCTGCCACACTGTTAGAAACTCTGAATAATAGCGGAGAGATGTCCCTCAGTGCTACGATCGAGAATATGTGGAATATCCATGAGGAGAGTGAGCCGCCTTCACATCTCATCACTTTGGAGCTTGAAGGATTCACAATGAAATGAAATGTGGAGCACTGATTTTTTTTTTTTTTTTTTTTCAATGGCCCGGAAATTGCAAAATCTAACAATGTACCGCAACTGCAGAGCCATTTGCTCAGGCCTGGTAATTCACTGCTGTGAAATTAAATCTGTGCAGCGACTGTGTGCCTGAAGCAGCCGTGTTTTTCTTTTTTTTTTTAAAAGCACACCAGAGCCTTTGTCACAGAAGTTTGGATATAATTGATGTGATGCACTTGGTAGCTGTACGAGTCGACCGTGTTTGCGCGCGCGCGCGCGTGTTTGGGTCTGTGTTACACAAAGAGAATAAGAGCGAGTGGTCGGACGGGGACCATAACGCACACGGATGACGTTTGAATTCACTCGGTTCGCGTCCCCTGGCAACAGAGAATGGGAAATTTTAAAATGAAACAATTCTCACATGGAATTGAATGGAAAATTGACATCCCCGGCTGGAAATGGGAGGTTGGCCATTAGTGTCAACATTTACAGTGATTATTAAAAGGTGTAATCCCTCATTATGACAGACAGTCCTGGAGACGGTCCTACGCATGGACCTCTTGGATCAATTACATGTGAGCGGACACAGAGCTGCAAAGTGGGGGAAAAAAAAGAGAGAGCGTGCGTTTCTGCCAGCTATGGTGTGCGTGTGTGTGTGAGACGGCGGATGTGAGGAATGTGAATGAGAATGTGGAAATAAAAAAAGATATAGTTCAGTGGCGCCCCACATCTTTGCTTGTTAAGATTGAGATTTTCTTTCAAAAAGTCTGGATATTTTTTTTCTTTTGTGTGTCAAAGGCCAGAAAGAACATTTCAAAAGAAATATTCAATATTTAATTTTCTTTTTTTCTTTTTTTGTATATATTTGAATATACAGATAGGAATTTTGCCTCATGAAATAGAAACCACAAATTTGTGGAGAGGATTGAAGAGGAACCAGGAATTGAACCAGAGGAATTTTCTTTTCACCTTAACTCCAGTGGGCAAACATGCAGAAAAAAATTAACGTCAGAATCGTTCTGCAAATAAAAAGCGGTTTGAAAGGGCATTCATGGGAAAGTGTTGCATCCTTTGAACATTTCTCTCATTAAATTGAAAGCCGTTTTTTTTTTTGAATGACCCATTTTAAACCAATCGAAGTGTTTACACCAGGCGTCGGCATTTATCAGCTTGCAGTAATTAAAAGGCTCGGTGTCACCACAGCTGCTCTCTGTGTGGAGACGATGTAAATATTTCCGCTCCATTTCTTACCTGTTCTTAAGTCAGAAAGACATTGAAGGCCACACATGCTCTGTAATAAAGTTCCTGGCCTCCATCTTTTGCTCCAAAAACTCCCTTGCTGGCTCTCTGTGCATTTAAAGATTTCCCTTCATCTCGTCAGAGCACATATTGAACTGATTTGTATTGATCTGCCCCATCTTATGTTTCTGCTGCCTAAATGTCATCTTTGAATCAACTTTTAATGAATAACGACTGATTTTTACTCTGTGAACTCTGTTGGACAAAACTCTCCATTGAATGACATTTAATTACTTTGTGCTACAAAATCGGCTCCTGTCTGATAACCACGCTCTGGGTTCGATACATTTCAACGTTGGCTTAAAAAAAAAAAAAAAAAAGCCTTGATGTTTGATTTGATTTCATTTCATTGAGATTTTTTTGCCTAACAACCACCAATAAACAGGATGCGGACACCATTCTGCTGCTTTGTAAACACAACCATGCACCTCCAGCTCTGTGCAGGATGTAAAAAGTCATTCCAGGTGGGAATTACTTCCATAATATAGGGGAAATATTACTGTGGGAAAATGAGCACACACGGCTGCTGTCACCTGTCCGTCATCCTTCAGGGAGCCAGCATTTCCACCAGTGTGTGCATGATGACATGTCGTTGCTATGACATTGAGACAATATCTGTGTGTATTTGAGCCTGCGTGTGTGTGCTTTTGCAAGTGTGTGTAAATCCTTTCCCTTCGGCAAATTTCATGGTGTCTTCAAACATTCCAGTCAGCCACTTTGAATTTTAAATTTGAGCGCAATCAAAAATGAATATCTAGCGGCTTACGCGTGCCCACATGCGGCACTCTCACAATATATGCAAAGTATTAAAGAAGATGAGATGGTATTGAAAGTATTCTTTCAGCAGCTGCCCTCCACGCACGCACGCACGCACACACCCACGCACACACACCCACACACACGCACACACTGTCAGTGGAGAGACGTGGCACCTGCACATGACATTTCACAGGATGTTTCCAGGAGACTGGGTGTTCACTGACCTCCTTCTCCACCGCCTGATTCCAAAAAAGCTTCTTCTGGCCAAATTATTGTTATGCGAGTGACTGGCAGGAGGCCCCAGGCGCATGGAAAATGTGTTAGTCTTAGCAAATTGCCTGGAGAGAGGCTGCGTGGCAATCACTGTTTAATCAAGACTTTCCTCCTCCTCCTCCTCCTCCTCCTCCTCCTCCTCCTCGCTGCCGGCTCTGATTCTCCTCTCTGTGATCTCGTCATTGGCACGTTGGGAGTTTTGGGTCTGTGCACGAAATGCAAATGATTCAAAACGAGTCCGTCCCTCCTAAAACACGGACACTTTGTGTGGGTGTGTGTGTGTGTGTGTGTTGCTATGAAGAACGAACAAAAAAAAGGAAACTATGACAAGTTGAATGTGGTCACTACAATCTCAGCTGGGAAGATTATCCACATCCATACCAGAGTCACATGATCCCTGTAATATGTGATTTATATTGTACCTGCTAAGGTGTTTTATGGTGTAAGAGTGTCTCTATTCAGGGACTCTGATAAATTGTGTATTGTTTATGAGAATATATGAGAAGACGTTTTTTTTCTTCAGTTTTAAGCAGTTCTGATCTTTATTGGTGTTACTAAACTGATGTCTCCACTGAACAGCATGTGACATTTAAATGTAAGCATTACTGGTGTATTACACCCTTATATTGTATTGATGTCAGTTCATGAGGATGAGATTCAGCAGGCCTCATTTACATATTGATTTATTTTTTATCATGTTTAATCAAAACTATTCAAAAACTAACTTCATTTCACATTTTCACCTCCTTGAAAACCTGCAATTTTCCCTTAATATTGAAATCTAAATATAATAATAATAAAATATTGAATTGTGTATTTTTTGCTATTGGTATCCCAATACTGAATCTTTCCGGAGCAGGTGTAAAACTTTCTTTTCAAATTAAAAACATAATAAAAGCTCCACCATCTCATTTAGAGAGTAATCTGTGCTCATCTTCAGAAGCTTAAACTTGTCAGAGGAGATAAAGCCCAGGAAAGCCACTCTAAATATAGCAACGTGTCAGCGTGGTGAAGGTGCTCTGTGATAAATTGTCTCCTCTTATTTCCTTCCTCTTCTCGTCTGGCTGATAAGATAATTGGTTTAAGCTACTCTTGTTTTATCTGTCCATAAGTGAACCTTTGGTAGCAACACATCAAAACAGGCTGAGGAGGATTTTAAAGTCTTCTGGAGTCTTCCCTCAGGCTGCTGGGAGTTACTTGACATGTTGGCTTTTGGTCACTTTTTTGGCCAGTGCTTAGTGAGTAAGTGGATCATGGCGGCCAACGACTCTGCCTGTCAAAACACTTATTCTCCAACACTGGGGGGATCTTTTTATTTGTATTTTATATGCTGGACCTAAACCCCAGTAATGTCATTGTGGATGAAGATCACTCATTTTAAACCTGATTATTTAAAATCACATTATTATTATTATTACTATTGTTATTATTATTATTATTATTATTATTATTATTATTATTATTATTATTATTATTATTATTATTATTATTATTATTATTATTATTATTATTTATGATTAATTATCAACGTCTGTCAATGGGAGTAATGATTGAAATAATATTAAATACTTTCAAACATAACAGGTAAAATATATTTCATTTCATTCAAACACCATACTTTTTAATTTAATATCGATATTAAATCACAACATTCAGATACACAAACGCACATACTGTTTATGTGTGTCAATAGTTAAGATCTTTATTCTGGATTGAGATCGTTTTTTGAGAATTAATAGCGTGTGTGATGTTGCCTTGTTTTGCCCAATCCCCACGCAGTTTTCATGTTTATTCCAGTTTGATTATACAGTTGCACCTCCACCGTTTTATTTTCCCATCTCCTTCAAACTTATTTTTGTGTTTTCTCCAAAATACCAGCGTAGCCCTCCGGGGGCTGGGGAGCTAATCAACTTTTCGAACGCTACCTTTAATGGTCGGATTTATAAATATGCATGAGGTGAGGACTCGCATTCCTCCTCACATCAGTGTGCACAACAGAGAGCATGATGGGACGAGGTGGTGCATAATCTATTAGCATTCATTTTACTTTTAGAGAAAAGGGCTCGGCGCCGATCAAATATTCATCGCGGCTGTTTAAGTGGCTCCGCAATGTAATAGAAATGTCTTTTGGTAAACACAGAGAATGAAGATGTTTACTCTTAATATTCTTGCCGGACTCTCTAAGTAGATCAGTGAAGCAAATGAAGCCTTTAAAAGCTTTATTATTATACAGAGTAAATATTAAAGGAGGTGCAGGTGCGGGCTGAGGGGTTCAGGATTGGGCTGGGCTGGGGTCTCTGAGAAGGTTTCTGGAGCAAACCGGATTCTGGTTTTGGATTTTAAGTGATGATGACATCATCATCATAATAGTCATTATAATGATAACAAATCGTAACCTCAAATTGTCCGTAATGGTCTTGACGGAGGGAAACTCAAATTTCCACCCCCACCGAGCTTCGAAGACTCTGAATATCAGAAATGGCAGATTTCCTTCCCATAATCCACGGGATGGAAAACAGCGTGTGACACAACGTAATTGAAAAAGAAAACATCCGCTTTCTGTGCGTTTAGTTTTTTTTCCGATTTGACTGTGTTCGTCTCCACATACATCACGGCTGGCATGTTCCTGGCCCTGAGGGTGAGGAGTTAATGGATCATGTTAAGAGAAGATCACGGTCATTGGACATATGTTCCCCGGCTAATGGCTTTTTCCCATAGAGCCTACACTTCCCCTGCTCTCACTGTCCATGGAGGAACACAAACAAGTGTACGGAGCCATGAGCTTCTCCTCAGGTGTGATGCTATAGCGCTACATGAACTCGCCTCATTTATACCTGTGTCGATTTTTTTCTTGAACACGTGTGACGACAAACATTGACCCGTGTCTTGCGTCTGAAGCGGAAACAGGAAGAAAAAAAAATAAGAGCAACTGAAAAAAAGAAACACACAAACCAGAAAAGTCAACACACAGCCAGCACGCACTGTTCCGACCATCGTGTTTTGACGCAGCTCTCACCATCGTTGCGTATTCCTACTTTTCATGTGGTGCGTCTTGCTTTCCCGACTTTTGCTGTCGACCTCATTCCAAGGTCAGCGACCTTCGGTGGAACCCGAGCCGTGTCACGTTGCGACCTGTTTTGTGCTTCTGTGCCCGAACAACTGAGCGCAATAAGTACAGGCGGTTTGGGTTGTTGGATGAGCCGCCGCCGGTTGTCCAGGGAAAGCCTTTTTGGAGGTGTTCATCCCGTGTGAGGCAAAAAACACACGGACGTTAGAATGAACGTCATCGGCGTATCCTGCAGGACTCCAACAAACTGGTTTTGCCCTTTAGCGTGTTAACACGCCTTTAGACTGTGTTCTGCCAAAGGAGGAAGAATATGAGCCTCAGCAACGCCAAGTCTGTCTCATCAGCACTATGACACCAGCGAGGCCCGGGGAGCCGGAGCTTTCTCCTCGCCGAGCAGCCGGCGCGAGTGTCATTTTTATTTTTTTTTCCCAATGCAGTCCCAGCGCAACACTGCAATTTGTGTGATAAAGGTGGTCCACGCGTCTCTGGGAGGGGAAAGAGGGGCACACCAACAACAAGGAGCCGACTCTGCTTGTTCGACTCAGCTGGAAAGTTTGTTAAATTTAGTTTGCACGCCCTGGGAAGGCGGTAGGGTTGCTTCCCGTAACCTGTTATGAGGTGGATGAACGATTTTTAGCCAAAAAACGGAGGACAGGTTTTTGTCGGTTTTGGCTCAAATCCCACGGCAGTTTTTTTGTTTGTTTTTTTTTTTTTTGTGAGGGATGCATTTTCTGGTCTCTGCTTCCCACTGAGTCGCGGGAACAAGGCATGCTGGGTAGAGTCGCACACCAGGTGATTTATTGGACTTCTGCTCTTGCACGGTAACAGGAAATGGTCGGGGTATGGCCAAAAAAAAAATAAGAATTGAAGTGTTTTAGGTGGAAATGGAAAATTTTATATTTCAGATGTCAGCTACAGAATGACCTTATCAAGTTAAGGTTAAATAATAGGTATTGGGGGTTTTATAAAGGACCTTATTCACCTGCAAGGTGTGCCTCTGTTTTCAAGACATAAACTGTCTGATACAAAATTAAACGTGAAATAGTAACCTTAAAAAAAAAGTGTTATAAAGTGCAGCCGCTTCGAGCGCATCGATTCTTTATGCTAAACGGGGCCAAATCCATTTTAACGACAGCTGACGCGGGGTCATGAAAAGTGTCCAACTCTGAAATCACTTTCTGCTTTTAAACACATTCCGAGTCGCTAAGTGTCTTTGACGTGACACAAACAAGCCAACGGAAAAGAATAAAAAAACGAATGATGGAAATTATTTTTGCCAAATAAAGCGTGGGAGAGGCCATCCCGCCGGACCCACGTCTGAGGCTCCAGAACTGTATCAAGAGTGACCTCCATGTCAAAACTTCACCTTTAGCCGACGGGCAGGGACACGGCGTATCGACATAACTTCAGAACAGATAAGCAGCCTCTATTTTATGCCCTGTTTCCGAATCAGTATTCTATACTCATGTTGTTTGTTGGCTCCCCTGTCAATAGGAGGTGTGGGTAACATGCATGGACCACGGCCAAGTCTCCGCAGAGGCAGAGCTGGCAAAGAAATCACAGTATCGACTCTCTGTAATTTACATTATGGAGTTTCGTGCCAGCCGTGATTGCATGCTAAACACTGATAAATAAATAAAGATGTCAGCGGACAATTACAATACACGACCGGCAGGATTGACAGCGCACATGCGTCTGTGGGGAAGGGGGGGGGGCAAACACACAAACTGAAGCTCTGAGTCCTGTGTGTGATTGGCAGCTGTGGGAGCCTCTAACCTGATTTCATTTCAATTGGCACAAATCAATTTGAGCTCATCTACGTTTTTTTCAGGACAGAAACTGATATATATATTTTTTCTTTTTCATAGATTGGGGGCCATTTTCAAATATGCTCAAAATCCAAGACAGGTGGTGTATAAGGTGATAGACAACATCAGAGCTGCTCAATATATACCTGCCCATGCAGGTGAAGAGGAGCCTGGAAGCAAATCAGCTGGAAGTTGTGATATTAATAATAAAGACATTGACATTAGGAGTTAACGCTCAGCTGTTAATTACGTGCTTACTTCTGCTCAATTAGTGTGATATTGATCATTTGAACTGCCAAAGCCAAACACAAATCCAATCTTCCCAATTCATCCAAATCTAATAATCTATTCTAACATGCATTTAGAAATTTGCCGCCCTGGAAGCAAATTCCCCTGCAGTGATTTATCAACACGTGACCCAACGACCCTCCACTGAAGGATGGTAGCAGCGTAATTGGAATGAGCGGGACGTGGTCACAGTAGAGGTCTTGAGTGGCGTACGGGGGACGCCGTCGTGACAACTGGGTCAATATGGCTCCCCTACGCACACCCACTTTTTTTTCCATTTATGGATTTGCCTTCCTGTCACTTGAACTCACCGTATGTGGCGGCACGCTCGGCTTTCAAAGCTGCAAAATTCAAAAAGGCGGGCGCGGTCCAACTCCATGCATTTTTTGATAGCCGCGGCTGAAAAGGATTTTCCAATAATCAGCCATCCGATTAGCTTCAGCTAATAATGAAACTGTATAAGAATCTGCATTTATAGTGTAATTGTTGCTGGCCCGCATGTTGAGCAGATCACACAACAATCCCACTGTTACAATCTGTGGTCTGTAAAAAAAAAATATTTAGCTATAACAAGGGTATAAATGGAAATGTGGCAAGGTAAAGTCTAAAAAAGTAATACTTAATGAAAATATATATTTTTTTGAAAAGTGTCCAAAGTTGGTTCAATGTACCAGATGAGCTAAAAAAAAATTAAAAAAATAAATGTTGAAACTTGAACCTTATCCTCATGTTCTATTCTATATCATTTTTTAAATATACTTAAGGCTGCTAGAATAGTTTGTCCTAGTTCAGAAGGAACATATCATTAAAACACTGTATGAATAATAAACAAAAGATTTCCAAATGAAGAAAATAAGACAAATTGTACCTTCATATCTATAACCTCCGAGGTGTCTTTACCTCCCACATCAAAATCACACACTTGTAGCCACTGGATATTTCATAAAGGCCACTGCCATTGTTCCAATTTTATCCTCGACCCATTTAATGTGTTCATGAGTTATTTACGGACGATGTCAGCTCCTCTGCAGCTTACTACTACACACACACACACACATACACAGACACACACAAACGCAAAACACACACACTCCGATGCACAAATGCATTCTTTACAGCCACCAAAATAGAAGCTGCATTTATTTATTCATGAACAACATCTTACTGTATTGAGTCAACGCTTTGTGACATACATCTGCCGCAAGAGACAAAATGACCTGTGGTCGCATCTTTGCTGAATTCCACTAACCTGGTGTTTCAAGGAGATTCATCTTTACTCAAAGAAATTCAGCCACTAAAATGGTTTTCATATTTTTTGGGAGAAATGAAGCAGAAATGTGAAAAAACACCATCATGCAAAGTTAAAAGAAGTTGAAAAAAATAAAACATTTTATTGGATACGCTCCAAAATAAATCAGTTTGGTAGTTTCAGCATAATCCTGCTAAAAGCAGGAAAACATGACCTCCTTGGCACTCTTTTTTTTACAAAAAAAGCGTACAACAAGTAAATAGTATAAAGTTGAACTGGGATCACAGTTATCCCGATCAGCTGTTACCAGTGTGTAAAGTGCATTAACGAGCATCAGAGAATGAAAGTCAGCAGATGTAGTGAAGAGTGTTAATCTTTGCCGAGCTTTGATTTTATCCTCTCTGATTCCAGTACGCAGCCATACATTAAAAACGCACACTCTGACTTATAAATGATCATTTCCCAGGCATACAAAGACAGAGCAGCGGCTCAATCATCCCGCCCCGTGTCCGTCATGCTCCGGTTGCAGCCGGCTGAAGGTCAGAGGTCATGAATATCAAGGATGGTGCTCCATCAACCATGGAAAACACTCTTCTTTTTTTTTAACTAAGCTTACCCTTCACCTTAACCCCACCTCGTGTCTCTACACTCTGAGGAATAAATCCCTGCTGAAGCCTCATGTCACCTCTGGCTCTTCTTCAGGATTCGATGACACGTAACGAGAACAATGTTCCCAGTGAGGAGCTGCTCCAGGAGATAATGAAGTCTTTGAACGTGGAAATGGAATATGTTTTTATTATTATATTCAGAAAAGAAAAAACTATTCTTTAAACTGCAAATTTCAATGTCGAGTGTATCATTACTATAATGCACCATGGGAGAATAACATGAAAGGAATTTAAAGTATAGGTGCAATAGGTGTTAAAAGGTGCAAACCGAAACAAATGTAACATGGGCAAAAAAAGAAAACGTAATGTTAAACTCTGCATTGTATAGCTCGCTATATTATATTAAATATTCTGACCCTCATCCATACACGTTTTATTTTTTCAATGCTGCATACATTTACCTCCGTGTAAAAAAAATCCACACGCGTCGCCGGTAGCTCCACATGTTCCGAGCACGAGCATTTGTACATTCAGCTCTCAACAGAATTCCCAGAGGCTTTCTCACAGTTCCACTGTCTCTGTGCATCAAGCTCAGACGGGACCCGGAGCACCCTGGGAAAGGCAGCAGAATATTTATGTCAGTGCCTTAAAGTAATCCATACGGCTTAGTTAGCCCCGCTGTACCGAAAAAAAATAAAAAAATAAATCCTCCTGGCAACGCGCACTTTAATATATATATATATATGCATATATATTTATTTATATGTGTCCACACAACAACTTGGCCCTTGTTATTCTCCCTTCCACTCTATCTTCTTTACCTTTTCTTTCCGTGTGTACCACCCACTCACAAATACTTTTTCTCTCAGGTTATATTGGTGGATAAAAAATTCTGGACGGCTCACTGAAACTCAAGAAAGCTTCAGTAGTCACCTCATGGATTTCGTGTGAGTGAGTTTGAAGGTTTAAGAAAAAAAATATATATATATATACATTTAGTAGATTTAACGAGCTAATCAAAAGATATTTGATTTATAATTAAACGCTTTGGAACGAGGTGGAGCGGGCCACCTGCTAATCAGGAGGTCAACGGTTCAATTCCTGGCTCTTTCGCACCCAAGATCGAGGTTACCTTGGGCCAGATACTGAGCCCTGAGGATTGTGCCAAAGTGTTTTTACTCCATAAACGCCGTCTGTGTTTCACCTCTGAATAATAACGAAGGGTTGAAAGGCAGAAGCCAAAACGTCTTAAATTCACACCTTAAAGAAATGACAAATTTGTTTCGTTAATGCTGTTAATCATTTCTGTCCAAATGTTATTTTAATGGGGACAGACCGTTGCCTTCTTTTCCTCACAGGTGATGCTGATCGTGATTGCTTCCACCTGTGTGTGTGTGTGTGTGATTGTGCGGCCAATAGAAAGGGAGGAACCCAGTATAAAAAAGAGCAGGCGCTCAGTGTTTCCTGGGTGCTCAGTTGTTGGGGTTTTTTGTTGTGAGGTTTAGTGTGACAAAATGTCAGTCGGGGATCCTGTGCAGTTTATACTCTTGTCCACACTGACTGTAAAAAAAAGTTAGTTTAGTGTTGTTATTCTATTTGTGAAAAAGACAGTGCTTTTGTTCTTCTAAGTTCATTTCTTTGACAACCATCAACCTTTTCCCCACTTCTTCCACTTTTGTTTTGTGCTCACTGAATCTGAACAAGCTGTAAACACCCAATAAGTCAAATAAAAAACGTTTTTCTTCGCCATAACTACACTGCCGTCGTCTAATTGTACAGCTCAGTCCTGGTAGGATTTTTCACCACTTTGCCCTCCAGGGTCATGTTTATGTCGACCCGGTGGTACCGAGGCCCCTCATGGCCACTTAAAGACAAACACTTCTGTTAACGAGAGCCACGGTCAAAAAGGTCCACGCTAATTCCGGTTCTGCCTGAGCACGGGCTGATGACACGCCGTGTGTTTATTCCAAACCCTCGTGGCCTCCGCATCGGTATGCAAATGAAGGGCGGAGGATTGCCGATGCCGCCGGGGAGCCCGGTGAATATTTAAATTGCGGAAGCGTGGAGGAATAATCAGACTTGAGATATGATTGGAGCGTGGGTATGCAGGGTGGAAAATGGCAAATTTACTAAACAGTCTCACACACCTCTTTGTGATCCACAAAATCAATATACATTCTGCTGCCCACTCACAGCCGGGCTGAGTTTAGAATAAGGGCAGCTCCGACACTCCGAAGGTAACGTTATTAAGTGTTCATTTGGTCTTTTTTTTTTTTTTACAAATTTTATTTTACACATGGAAGTAGAAAACAAGCCGAAAAAAAACAAGTCATTAAATATCATTTCCCGGTATTACATTCAAAGTCTGAGGCCAACAGGGACATGTGACTCATAAACAGGCTGAACTGCTCCCTGTCTCATCGGCCGACCAGGATTTTTTCTTCTTCTCAGAGACCAGGACAAGAGCGGAACAATTTAACCGAGTAATTTGCATAATTGAAACGAAAATTGAATGCGGAGCCAATCAACAATTACATCAACACAAAGCCCCCCCCCCCCCCCCCCCGCCCCGCAGCACCCCCCCTCCCCCGCCCCGCAGCAGCTTGGAGATACAATTACAGGACCATGGACAGCTCCTCCATACATTCCGTAGGCAAACTATCAAACTCAGCTAATTAGGCTGAATAAACTCTAAACCCATTATCACAGGGCCGCCCTACTATACATGTTTACGGTGTGAAAGCCCAGGTGACAATTTTCCAACAAGACTTTTATTGCCTCTATTGGTTTCTGACCTTTCCAATAAATCGCAAGGTGACTCTGTTTTGTCGTGGGTTGCATAAAAATACAATAGTACACACATTTCCATGAGGAGATTGCAATGTGTGTATATATATAAGTGTTTCGTATGAGACATGTGTAGCTGCAGTGAAGTAAACAAGTCGTCATTCACAGGACAGACAAAACCACACAATTCTATCTATAAACAACTTTATCATCCCTGCTGGCATTCAGTGTAATTGTGACAAATGGCCTCCACTTTGCCGTTAAGGAGGCTTATACTGACTATTTTCCAGCTCTGTAACATGCAGCACCTTCTCGAGAAGCTCCAACTATTAGAAGAAAAACAAAACAAAAAAAAACACTTTCAAAAAGAAAAGAAAGGTTTTATTTACTTGCCTGCTGTTGGAAGAAGAGAGAGCCAGACACGGTGTCAGACCGAGGATTGAAAAGAAACCTGGCTGTGGTCAATAAAGGTCACTCTGACTCCTCTATGTGTGTGTTTGTGTGTTTGCCCTGTGTATATACTAAAAGTGCAATATAGGCAAAGGATGCTGAAGAATCCAGCCAGCCATTATCTATATAGCGCTTAATCTTTGAGGGGGAATTGGTTCATCATTTAAGCTTTAGTCAGTTTGCTTCTTGGAATATTTTGTCGACGGAAAGCAGCTGCAGATGGAGAACTCATTGCTTTCACGTTTGCACTCCAGGATATGGAAATGGAAATTGTGTAAAAAAAAAAAAAAAATTGGAGCTAAACTTGACTTGAGGAAAAAAAAAAAGACTGTAGTCTTATATAGATTAAAACGAAAACGGTGGTTTGAAAGTGGGAGGATAGGACTCAGCAGAGTGTACCTGACCTCTACGCTCTTATTTTTCCTGCACTATAAGAAAATTACATCCCGCGCAGGAGCTAAATGTTCCCGGTGAATCTGAATTGCCTTCTCAAAATGACATGCACATATGAATGCAATTCAGGGTCGGACGGGTTTGCCCTTGAAAGTAAACGCTCAGGGAAGAAAGAAAATGCAAAGCCCTGTCTTGTCTTCCACTCCAGGGGACAATAACACGTACATCCCCTCGTCCACATGGTAATAATGTGTTTAAAAAAAAAAGGTCAACGATAAAGCAAACGTCCTCAGGCTACAGTATGAAATAACAATGATTCTAGACGTCCTAATTAGCTTCCCAGACCTGTAGGAGTCCGTGTTTCCCGTCATGCTCCCTCAGACGTTTCATCTCATTTCTGTATTTAAGTAGAATGACTCGCAGAGGTCATTGATGCATTCAAATTAACTCCTTCGTTAATTAATTCGTCTCCTGAAATGATACATACATCAGGTCACGGCAATAAGAGCAATTAAGCGTTTTCCGCTCCAAGAGTCCACCAGCTGTCAATCATCATGTCATGTCGGCGGATGAAACCAAAGGGAACGAATGGTCACGACGGCCTGAAAAGTTTCTGCCCTGGTCCTGGGAGAGAAAGTCGACAGCGTGCGGACAACACGGCATTTATAGAGCAAGGAATAAGTTATAACACAGTTATAAGCTTCAGCTCGGGGCTGAAACACAGATGTCATAATTAGCAAAAAAACTTCATACCTCCGTCAGCCTAAATGTCACTGTCCCCTTTTAAATCAGAGCAGCTTATTCATTGAGAATTAGATCATCAACCTGCCAGTGTGTGTGTGTGTGTGAGAGAGCCCGTCTCTCTCTCTCTCCCCTCTCCGTCTGGCCGTGCGAAGGTGGGAACAGGTGGACGTGCAGGTGTGTGCATTGATCCAGAATGACAGGCTGCAGCCCCGAGTTGGAGGCTTGGCAGGCGTCTCACTCCGGGCCAGGTGCACCTCGGAGGCCGAGGGCGAGGTCAGAGCCCACGATGTGTCCTGAAATGATTTGTGAAAAAAAAAATATATATATATATATTCCTGCAGAGAGTCACATTTATCACGTGAGCATTTATTTTTCCGGAGGTCGACAGTGAAGAGGACAAAGAAGCCAGGCTTTGGGATTTGTTTGGCTTTGGAAAACTGTGAATCTTTGTCAACATAATTCCCAACTATCTGACACACAACATTTAAAAGCAAACACCATAGGAAGTGCATGAATGCTCTGAAATGCTCATTTTCTTCGGAACACACACATACGCAATATTAAGTGTGGCTATTATCTCTCTGTGCTCGGTTATGGTTATTCTGCTCCATGTGAACATGATTTTGTCACATCATTTCTGCTGATTTGTCAGCTGCACCTTCAAGCTGTCAATCTCCCGTTCTACCGCCACGTCCCAGAGGAGTTCCGCCTGGCGCAGGTAGGCTGGCCCAGCTTTTTCAGTTTCCTGGAGCATCCTCATGCAGCATGCAGGAGGCAGCCATTAGAAGATGGTAAACAGAGTGGCCCGCACACGGTCCGAGAGGCTCTGGCTTCCAGACGGTGATGGATTGGTACTAAGAGGCCCCAAAGTGTGTCGAGAAAAATTGCCCACACCGTTACACCACGGCCAGCGCACACCGCTCACACCACGCAGGCTGATGGAATTTTGGAGACGATGCCAAGTTGTGTCTCCACCATCTGCAGACTGAGTCTCAGACGTTACGGCCATTCTCCTCTGACCTCTCACATGAACCACGTGGACCCGTCCGCAGACCTGCTGCAGAGGTATTTTTAATTTTTATGCAATCTATTTTATTTATTTATTCATTTGCAGATATCTTTGTTAATTTGTAATTGTATTTATTAATGTGTAATTGTATTTATTCATTTGTAATTTTATTGTATTCATTTGTAATTTTATTTATTTTATTTATTTTATTTATTTTATTTATTTTATTTATTTTATTTATTTTATTTATTTTATTTATTTTATTTATTTTATTTATTTTATTCACTATTCACTATTCTGAATGCATCCTAAAGGCTGTTGCCTCTTAAAATATCCTCCAGTATTAAATATGTTACACACAGCCAAAGTCACTGGGATAATGTAAGATACATACATTGCACATGATCAATTTATTGCTTGAATAAGTAGGTGCACATATATATATATATATAACTCTGGCCAAAGTCAAAGCAAAGTCCAGATGTAGTTGCAGTGTGCCAGCCGTAAACACCTTTAAGTGGCGCGAGGAGCGCCATCTGTACCTGCTAATAGGGCTGCGATGGGAGGTAATGTAGTGCTAAGTAATGAAGCCGGGATACTTGGCACTACCCTTTCCCCATCACCTCCCAGCACATCAACACACAAAGACAACAAGAATGTGGCTCACTGTGCTCAAAGTGCAGTGAGGGGACCCGGTCCACTCCGGACGTTGCGAGGAAATTTCTGTTTCTACACGCAATGCGGCCACACACAGGCGTGTACGGACTGGGCCCCCCCAAAAAACAACATGCATCATTTCAAGGTTTCACAATCACTTAAATCTGACATTTGCAATAATCCTCCGAGACTCTAAACGGGATAAACGCTCCGTGAAGAGAGGGACTGTTGTTGTCTTTTCCTTTTTTTTTTCTTTTTTTTTTACAGATGACGCCTCGCATGCAAATCAAAACAAAGCAAATGTGATTAACATTTTAAAATATGTGTTTGCGATCATGTCAGAATAGAGCAGAAATGGATGTAAAAGGGAAGAACGATTGTTTCCCCCAAAGGGCTTTGTCACAGCGGGGAGTCAAAGTCTATAAAACAGCATGTTTTACAAGGTTCTTTTTTTTTTTCTTTCTTTATTCGAAATATAGACACACACACAACTAGATAGGCAGTAATCTATTCTACAGAAATGAGGATGAAAGATTTTGGCTAGAAACGGGTATTCTAATGTCATTATTGATGATTTAGAAAAAAACAAAAAAAGAAGTTTCAACTTTTGTCTCTGAAGCATTATTTGTGCCTCTGTGTTTTTCTTGTTCAAACAATAGCGAAAAGCTCCGAGACTCGTGGCCAGAAGCAACAAATTGGAACCAGGCTCAGATCGAGGGCTCACCGCACAAACAACAACCTGCAGCAAACACTTCCCCAAAGGTCAACACTCCATTGGAGAAAGGTCAACAGCGGCCTGCTGTTAAATGTGAAATATTCCAGCCTGAACAATGCTCCGTCTCTCGCATGCTCACGTCACCTGTTGATTCCCAGCAGGAGTGAAGGAAAAGTCTTCATGTAAATATCAGCCCACACACACACACACACACACACACACACACACACAGACCTGCAGGTCTATTTGGAGCAGAGATCGATCCAATAAACTACTGTCATAAAAGTGCAGTCTGGCACACAGTGTGGCTCCTTAATGGCACACAAGTTTGGCCAGAGAAGTATATATATATTTTTTTTATTTTTTTATTTATTTTGTTCATCATTGTTTGTCATTGTAGAAGGCTTTTGATTTAAACTTATAGCCCAGGCAGAAAAATAACCTTTTTTATTTTTTTTGCTGTCTTCAGTGAGGAGTTCTATTGTGTTTCTTCAAACTTTTTAAACACTGGTGTGTATGTACACATGTTTTTCTTTTTTTTTTGTGCGTTTTCTTGTTGTGCCAAAGTAAATGACTATGGACAATGCGATGCAATATTATCATTGTAAACATTCTCACTGCTGCCAATAGAGAGTCAAAAAAAAACATATTGTGACACTCTGGACCTTTTAAGTGTTGGACGCACATTAGACCTGACTGAGCTGCAACCAAGCATTTTCATTTTATTCTCTAATTTTCTCGGACGTCTTGGTATTTTTGTACTAAACTGTGATATTTATGACAACTCAAGTTTTCAAAGAGCCTGTCGAGATGTTTGAAATATTAAAGGAAACTGGAACATCAAAAGTTACTCAATGATCTGAGTGTGAAAGACATTTTGAAAAAAAAATAAACTTCTTCACCAAACACATGGAGCCATTTATGTCACTGGCAAGCATGTCCATCTGACTGACGCCCAAACGCACACACAGAGACACACACTTTGCTACACACACACACTATTACTTACAACCATTACCTACCACTACTACTAGTCCCACTAGTAAGAACAAAAAATACTGCATAAACTACCCGTAACACTACTTTTACTACTTTTAATACTATAGTAATTCCTGTGATTACAGCTACAACCTCTTCCGCATCCTATCTAGTACTTGAACTTTATACCATAGTATTTGTGCAGTTACTGCGGTATAGTACTGGTTTATATATCAGTGGGAGTACCAGGGTCTCCACCCGACCATTCAGATCCAATATCATCAGACACAAAGTCATCTGTGGGTGGGGAGGACACACTTTTATTGGCACCGTTATGACCCACAGCGGTCCAACATGGCAGGGGCCGGTGGACCACAGCGGCTTCATTAACACCGGTACATTAACACCCCCCGTCCCCTCCCATCCTCGGGTCCCTCTCCAGAACATCAGGTGAGGGGCCTCCGGCTCCAGCTTGTGAGGGTCAATCTGCAATAAAAGGCATCCGTTTTCATGGTGTGCAGCAGAGAGATTGGAGACCTCCCACTCCCTCCACGAGCCATTAACTTCACCCTTTCATGGCAGGGCGACGGCAACCAGTCACTGAGCTCCCATAATCCCCCAGCATTACCCTGCGTGACCTTCACATGGCCAAGGAAAAGAGCAAAGGATGAAAAGATGGGCCGGCTGAGGAGAGACTGGCGGCGTTAACCCAGAGATGGCTCGTTGAGGCAGGAAATGAGTGTGTGTGTGTGTTTACGGAGGTCATAAGTTAATACACATAAAAGTTGTGATGCTTTTGCAGCTAATGGCAACATCCCCTTCAACATCCTTCCGTCAATAGCGAGTCTGGATAAAAAAAATAAAATGCAATGTGCAGCTTGCACAACAAATATTTCCCATGTGTGTGTGTGAATCTTAAGCTCCTCCCTCGTGATCAGGTTGATCAGGCGCAAATGTCCCAATGGGGAAATACCACAACGCTACAAACACAAGAAACCCAGTCAGTGCTGACATGTGTTGCATTTCCATTGTTGCGTGCAACAGCACTCGACAGCTGCACAGGGTTACTCTAACTTTAGCGTTTGGATCGTGACCAGATGTTGCACAATGCACCATTTGTACAAAAGACCAAATAATCCGATGTGGTGGCGCCTGCCCGAAACAACGGTGGTCACCAACGGTGTGGCTGAAGAATTAGAATAACCGCTGACACAGGTGAATATTGCGATAATGAAAACATCTGCCTCTCTACGAGCCCACGTTGAATACACAAAAAATCATTAGCAGGGAAATATCTCCCATTCGGGACAGAGTAGCAGTGCCGCATGTCGCCGTTTGTGTGGTCCTCTGCCACACACACAAACTCGCACCACAGTGTTGTACATAATAACCATAATAATAATAATAATAATAATAATAATAATAATAATAATAATAATAATAATAATAATAATAATAATATTAATAGTAATAATAATAATAATAACGATAACATTAATAACAATAACATTAATAATAATAATAATAATAACAATAACATTAATAATAATAATAATAATAATAATAATAATAATAATAATAATAAGAGGAAGAAGAAGAAGAACATCCAGGAAAAAAAGAGGTTGTAAAAATGGAAGGAGCGATATTGTGAATTCGTTGGTGCCTTTACGGGGGAAATGTGGACGTCCTGCGGGGTGTGCGCACAACTCCCTCTGCGCCAACAAAGCACTTTGTGTTCCAGTTGCACTGTTCACCTTGACTCTACACAAACAAAATTGATATGCATTAGTGAAAAGGTGTGTGTGTGCATGTGTTTGTTTGGAGCAGTTGTGAAGACATTTACCCCCTGAAAACAACAACAGTAAAAATACTGTTACCTGTATACTTTTTTTTTTCCTCCACATTCCACTCATCTTTTATAAAAAACGGAAATGTTCCGACTTCTGGACTTTGAATTATGTCCCAGCGTAGTACGGTCCTCTCTTCACTGTTTTTTTTTTCTTTGTTGTGTTCTTGACCCCATGAAAGAAGCGTGACCCTTCAAAGCAGCAGCAGCAGCAGTCTCCGTGGACACGAGTGGTTTATTAATTCCGCCTGCGTTTTTTTTTTTCCGCCACTGAGTGGTTAAGAGGGTTAACAATAAAAATAAATAAAAAAAGACTATCAATTGCTTGACCTGAGCTTTGCTCGTGGAGTCCCACTTAGTCAACGCAAACACACTAGCGTACACCGTGTACACACAAGTGCTTGCTTCGTCACAAACTCCATTCCTGATATATTTTTTTTCCCCCATCGTGTCCTCGTTCATTATCGTCGTGTTGCCTTTAACGATGTCCGAGTTATTTTTGTCTAGTCTGATGTTTTTTGGCGTCATACTTGGACTTTCTCAGGGACTAACAATTATTTTAAGCACCTCTCATGGGAAAAAGAAAGAAATGAGGTTCTCGTGTGTATATATATATATATATACATGAATAAATATTTTTCCAGTCCTCACGCTGGTCAGACTCCGACGCCAATGTGAGTTCTGAGCTGCGAGCCACTTTTTTATGATGACCTCTGGTTGTGTTACATTACATTGTGTTGATGGCACAACAAGAGAAACACAATCACACCCTCTCTCTCTCTCTCTCCCTCTATCTTCTCTCTGTAGCTGTCACGGGTATCGGGGTTAACCTTTAAGTACAAAGCCAAATGTCTTTTGTGTGGCACACGCATCGGAGGAATAAAGTATCACAGCGCTGGGTTCAGCTATTGATTTTCTCCGGATAAAAATCAGTGGAAAATAATAGAAAGGTCATGTCTGACTTGTTACCTGTTTATCATACAATGCTAATCCCCCCCTGCAGCAGAAAAATAAGAACCTTCTGGAACAGCGACGCGAGAATCACTTACGAAATACAATAACAGTCCGGCATGGGTGGTTGGGTTGCATGCTGGGTAGTGTTTCATCGTTTATATTGAAAGCCAGCATGGAGCAAGGAGTGGCGCCGCTTCAAATGCAGGAAAATGTATTTTCTTTCTTGTGTTGATTTAGGGTTAGGGTATATGGGGTATATATCAGCGTCTCACAGGCTGCTCTTTAAAAAGAAAAACAGCCAGCCCAACTACTAATATTAATATAACTAATAATGATTATTATTTATAACACACTGAAATATTATTGCAGTTGAAATCAGGTGTGTGGACCTGGAGTGCAGATTTCAATAAATCACCAAGGTCAATATTTTTTTCCAACTGTCAAATAAACATCGAAAACACCCCGATGAAGATTTGCCGCTCATCGTATGTACGGTAAATGTACCTCAGACCTAAAATATGTTACATCCTTTTATATTTCATAAAACATGAAAAATATTTGGACGGGAAAGCCATGCAATGGAATGATGGGAGACAAAACGAGTGATAGCAACAGAGCCACGGCGCCCTCTGCAGGAGAGGAGAGGAAGGACGCACGATGCTCATCTTCATTACAGCACAATTAATATCACTTTGGAAATATTAGACAGCAGAATAAAGATTGGCATCAAGAAGCCGGTGCTTTGCCATGTTTGGCACTTGTATTATACATGTTATATTACATATATTTCTCTGTTGTGTTTTTCAAATATTACACTTTTTTATTACGTTTTTACCCTGATTTCATATTCTGTTGTTGTATATTTGAAGCCAAGTATAACTTGCTTTAGTTAAAAAAAAACACAGTGGGAGAAAAGAAAAGGATGACATCCATATTTGGTGTGGATGGTGATTTCTTCACTTTGTCAATGGCGCGACAAAAAAAGCAAATCTGTCTGTAAACTGCAGGAGGCACAAAGAAAAGACACAACTCGCCTCGGATCAAAACCACAGAGGGTGGCAGCCCGCACAGACACACAGGCAATTAATCATATTTCTTGATTTGCCTTTTGCATACACACCATCTCTTACACACACACACACACACACACACCATCGTTTGTAGCCCAACTAAGGCAGGGCATTATCTTCTCCCTCCATGTTGGCATATTGTTTCATCTTAGCACAGGGAAAGAAAGACAGAGAGCCCAATGGGGAGCTTTTAAAATATGCAGGGGCCCACGAAGGCAGTACGACTGCGCAGTCTCTGCCGTGCACGCAGATGTGTGAAGAAGATGATGATGACGATGATGAGCTTTGGACGGTGGGACCAGTCACACAAAGAGGAAGTGTCGCAACTTCAAAGTGCAAAGTAGTGATTTTATACATCATTTTATACATACATAATTATTATTATTCTTATCAATTCAACTTTTTAAACGTGTCTGGAAATTGATGCAGACTATTCATATTCTTTTACTTCATACTGCACCGCATCAGGACGCCTTTCAAATGCATTAAACAGCGGTGGGCGTGAGGAAAGAAAAGGTAAGTAAAAATTAAGTCATGATGCAAAAAAAGACAAAAAGACAAAATCCAAAACAAGCCGATTCTACTAAAACACAGAAAAACAAATCCTGAGGAGTCAAACATGTCTTGTGCACTTTGTCTGAGATTTTTCTTCTCACCTACTCGACACATAGGTGTACGCAGTCACTGCTGCAAAAACGGTTGTTCCTGAAGTCTCCTGCTGTAAATTCAGTGGCAAATCCTTCTTGATTTGTTCTGCAGGTTGTTGGGTTGTTGCTGCTTCTTTCCCTTTTTTCCACACATTTTCTTTGCAGGTGTGAATGAATATGATTGCAAACAAATTAGCCCATAACAAGTGGGGGAGACATGTCCGTCAGCATGGGAATAAGATGTCATGTGCATCCATACATTTTTCAGCCATGCAGCAATTTCAGCGGAGGCAGCAGGTGAAGGCTGCCCGAGGTATTCACTCACCGCAGCAACGAGCCAGGGGGGACGCCAAATTAGATCTAGCTTTCCAACCTTTCAATCTTACTCTCTGTCAACATGTTTTTTTTTTTTTTCTGGCATCATCCGTGTAGCCTCGGAGATGCAAGGTGCGGATTCCTGATTTCCGAGTCGTGTTAAAACCCTGATGCCCTTTTACGCAGACTCCATGGACCCGGAAGTTGTGACGTCCGCAGTGACGCCAGAAAATCGGAGCCACCGATGAAACACCACTTGTCACCAAGTCTAATTTCCCTTTTTTAGTTTTATTTTATTTTTTTACACAACGCACTTGGACTGCAAAGTGTACCGAACGCACACTTGATTATGTACTTGCTGCCTTTTACGGCGCGTTGGAGCGCATCCATTAAATGAACGCAGCGCAAGCGTGAAGCGCGTCTCCTTATTCTCCTGATTTTACCTCATGCACCTGAGACTGGAACATTCCGGTGAAAAACTAGAATGGTATTTATAGCTCATATTATGGGGGCCACTGTGGCTCAAAAGGCAGCTTTATACTCACAACAAAGAGTCAGATGTAGCTGGCAAAACAGTTGAATGCTAATTTCTGTTGTGTGTTTTTTCCGGCTTGGCTCACAGTCGGGGATACGCTGGGATTGAAAAGGCAGCAGAAACCTTTTTTTTTGTGGTGGGGGGGGGCGGGGGAGGTAAAAAAAAAAAAATGGCATTGAGGAAAAAAAAAACTCAAAGACGAAGAGAAAGCCGCGGTTCTGGTGAGAAAGCGGCGGAGGCAGAGGAGGGAATGGAAGGATTTAAAAATCCGTTTGATCGATTACAAAGGTGCAGATATCTAACACGCTCAGCCAGACGGGTCTAAAAACGACTCTGAGGGATGGGAATGAAGGCTGGCTCCCAATATACTTTTACATTTACTTGAAGACTTTGTTTACTATTTCTTAACATTCTTTCTTTCTTTTTTTTTTTATTTTTGTTTTCAGGCAGACATTTCACGCATCCAAAAAAAAACAGCATGTAAGCCCTTATTAATGACAAGCCCTGGATTGTGGATTAGTGTCACTCAGTTAACTCAGTCAGATTATTATTGCAGGATTATAAACCCCAACAGTGAGTGCAACCCCTCAAACCCTAAATGAACCTGAATGCACCACCTTAAGGACATGTAATGTTATATAAATTGGTCTACACTAAATAAAGCACCATAGAAACCAAAAAGCCAACACAAACGACTAATGCAGAATTGGCGCAAAAACTCTGGTTTCAATATAATAACTTCCTGGCGAATCATAACCCACTTTGTCTCTGATTATCTATTCCAAAAAAAACAAAGAGCCGCGTGCTGATTGTGTTCCGTCATAATTAAAGGGATGACAAGGGGAATAAATTAAATTGTGCTACCACAGTGGCTGGATCATTAATCTTGAGAATCGGGGAGAACAAACACACTCCACTATAAAAAAAAATAAAAAAATAAAGATTACGAATCAGATTTATCATCTAAATATGGGACTATTGATACAGACAGCTGTCAAAGATTAGTTGTTTATTACTAAAAATCGTATGTGTATGCTTTAAATCAAAATATATCCGAAAAGATCATTTATCTCTTAGCATTAGCATTAGCATTAGTGATTTGGGTGCTCGTGTCCAACATTGATTTCCTGTGACTGGACATAAATGTCAGTGACGCTCTCACCCTGGGTGACACTCGTGTTTCATTTACAGAAGCTATTATTTAAGGAACAACGCGTTCCATGGCTGATACACATCGTGTTACTGTTATTGCGGAGAAGAGATGAACGACGCCCTGAATGTGTCTCGTTGTTCCCTCCCTGGGAGAAAAAAATAAAAAAAAAATACACAACACACTCGGCTCGGCTGGAAATGAAGATGGATCGCGGGACAAGGCAATAAACATGATGGCATGGAGCGGGGGCTTATTGAACCGTCTTTTACTGCACCGGCCGTGGTAATCAATGACGATGAACTCCAGCTAATGAATCTGCTCCGAAACCAGCTCGGGCTTCACGGTGCATCTTTGAACGGTGACACGGCAGCGGATTTATTTTTGATTTGTTTTTACCAGTGAAGTCTACACGGTGGCTGAGATGCAGGTTGGCATCGATGGCCGCAATAGTTGACGTTGGGTTGTTTCGTGCCACGTCTTTGCACCTGGCCCAGCGCATGGTGTTTGCAGAAGTAGCACAAATGCATTTAAACATAATTAATTACCAAGTTGTGTACTGGGGAATCGTTTCTTTCCAGTCGATCGGGTTTGAACTCACTGAGTAATGCTGTGATTATTTTTGGCTCCTGGGGCTGAAAATCCTTCACATTTCTATCTGGAGAGAGAAAATGTTCACGGTGCGCGCCTTACCCACTTTTGCGTTATCTACGGACACAGTCGACACTTGTTAACCACCCACTGAGACCGCAAATGGGAGCCCGGTCAGACCTGGGCGAACACCGGCTGCTTTTCTTCTTTGTCTTCTTCCTCGGCCAACCACGGAGACCTGGAGCTTTTTCATGACTCGCTCATACACTTTGTGCCGCTTGTCCACTTTTAGCCCAGAAATAGAGAAATCTCCACAAACACTGCTTAGCAACATGGTGGTGCAGCTTCCTTTGTTGTGTGCGCTAACTACTTTCACCATTGTGTGGCCTTGAAAATGTCATCCCCCTGTATTGGACCGCACAAACACACAAGCAAGAGTGTGACAGGAAAAAAATTAAAAATAAATCCACACTGATGAAAAAAGTTGACGAAACCTTTTCAGTATGCAGAGTCACCCACCTCAGAATATTTGATCTTATGTTTTCCACCTCATTATGCAGTATAAAAATAATATATGATTTTTAATTTATGATTTTAATGTCTGCTCCTCTGCACCCTGGGAAAAGAACAATCAGGGACAAAACAATCTGCCCCCCCAAAAAAAAAAAAAAAGCAATTGCTCTGCACGGGTTAATTCAGCAACAGGAGCCAAGAATCTTTGCCTTTTTTTGTCGTTTTTGTTCTTCCATTTTATTTCCTGAGCACCAGCAGCAGAGGACACACTGAGTGAAATATTGCAAGACTCATGGTGAGACAGGTGGCTCATTATCCACATCATCAACGAAAAGAGAGAGAGAAAGGGGAAAACCACCACCAAGGCTTTTTTGACATGAAGCAACACCCCACACCTCCTCTGAGGTTTCTTAGTGTATGTAATTAGCAGCAAGGACATCATGAGGAAATCCTGACGATGCAGGGAGCCCTTCTCTCATGGCCAATCCTGACTTTTTTTTTTTTTTTTTACATTGGAATGTTTATCTGCTGAGATTTAAGTCTAACTAGAGAATGAACTCACAAAAAATGTAAATTATTATGTGAGATTTATTTATTTGATTTTGTTTTAGGAAAAAGAGAGGAAACAAACGAGGGAGGATTATTTGGGAGAGATGTGAAACTGCGGGGTATATGTGTGTGTGTGTGGTTTTTTTTCCTGGTGATTAATGAGAGCTGATGGCTGTGTAAGTGACGAGGAAGGTTCGTTAAAGGGAAAGGCTTGATGAGCTCCGTAGTTGGCGGTTGCCAGCAGAGAGCCTTTGATAATGAGGACGCCGAACACAACAACACGGCCTTGTGGTGAGACACCAAAATGAAATGCCATTGTGTCACGGTGGCTCCAAATATCGAGAGGATCTGCGACCGCAAATATCTGGATCACACAGCGGAGAAGGGGACAAACTGTCGCCAATGGAGATTGAGCCGAGGCGATATTTGTGTAACATTTCATTTGAATGCACAAATGAGCACAGAAATACTCAAATTGCTGATTTTTTTTTTTTTTTTTCCTGCATCCCATCCAGTTAGTTAGCGGAGATGGCAGAGATGGCAAAATACTTTAAATAAGAATAAATGTGTCATCACTGTGTATGGTGGTTGTCCCATATGTATATTGTGACGTAAAAACAAATCATATAGTCAAGCATCAGATTGATCGTGACTCACACACACACACACACACCTTTCATTGTCCTTCGTTTCTCCTTCCAGAAGAAGAAAAAAAATGACTCCAGACATCCAGCTGGTCAGTGCGTACACCAGGGAGCCTCCATTCTTCTTCTCCTCCCTCTACATCTGCTGCACGCCGTGAATCATCAAATGTGTTTTAATCACATTTTTAAAGAGCAAGTCAGACTCAAAGATATTTTGTTTCCAGACTGGGGTTGTGCACTTCACCCATGAAAACATGGCGTCTTGACATGTGAACAGTCCATAGAGAGAAATGACCCACAATGCATCACACATAAAGAATAAATGGTGATCACAGCTGGGATTCAAATCAAACATTAGCTCAAAATGGAATTTAACAATTCAAAAGCAAACCATACTTTATTTATTTTTCATTTTTTTGCAAAAGTGGAACGAGGCAGAGTTTGTCCTCACTGCGCTTTGACTGTAGGACCAGAAAAGTTGGGCTGAACTTCCCTCTACTGTTACGCAGCATCTATGCATTTATAATCACCCTATAGCGAAAGATGAAATTCATCCAAAAGCAAGATGCAATAATCCACCAGAGTCTTTGCTGCACATGATGAAATGATGGCAGGATACCGACCACAGCAGGCCACTGACTTCACTCAACAATCCCTGGTCGTCTCATTATTTCCTTCACTATTTTTTTGATTTTTGATTTTTCCTCGCGGCCCCATTCTTCTGCTTCCTGCCGCAGTGTTGTGTATCCGTAGCTTTGCGCTGGAACACAATGTCAAAGAATTGGTCTATGGCCAAATTTTGCGGGATACAACTTTGAGTCCGACCGTTTGATCTCCATTTATTTGAACTTGGTTTCAAATTAAATGGTTATTACCACAGAGCAGTAAAAAAAGAAAAAACAGAAATGCGATGATTATACACTGAAATTAAAATGAAAGCTGAGTTAGCTGGGTCAGATTAAAAAAAAAACTAGTGGCTAGCTAACCGCAAATCCAGGCGACAGTAACCACAACATCTCCACAACACCAGACACGCTTTTAATGCACTCCCAGAGCCCCCGGTGTGAAATAACTGCAGCACCTTTATATACCTCACACTTTACAGAGCGCCCTAATGTTGCGTTAATGTTTTTGTTCCTTTATTACACCTGTAATTTGTTATCGGCGCTGTGCACGAGGAGATCACTCAAATTTGAACAGAACAATGAAAAGGAGGCTCTGTGTTTATCTCACTCCAGACTCGCGATTGCATGCAGTGAAATGTGCTGTTTACAAAAAAAAAAAAAAAAAAAAATGCTTATTTCCGTTTTATCTCCCAGGGCTGCTGCGAAACACAGAGGCGTCATCCCGTCAGCTTGAACTAATACCACTCATTCTTTCTTTTCCATGGTAGCACACCACTACAATCGTATCACTCCACTTGACGGCTAAAAAAAAATAAAATAAATAAGAAATCAATTTGGCTTCACTTCAATGTGTAAAAAAACAAAAACAAAGTGAAATATTCCGCTGCTGCTAAAGACGCACCGTAAGCGAGATGTGTGTTCCTGGCCCAGCGGGGGTAACCGCCTCAGAAATCAGCTGACTGCTCTCTTCTCCCACTCCAGCCACAGAAATAACAGCTATATTTAATACTGCTGCCAAATAACATTTGTTTTCCTGACGTGCCCGTCATTACGGCGAGCTGAGGACCGCTCTTAGCCGGGCGCGTAACGACCGGGATGCATCACACAATGACATTATAGTCATATTGATGCCAGCCATTACCCGCTAATCCAGGCTGTGCTCGTGCGCACTTGTTGTTGCCTCTTAAGAGAAAGGAGGCAAAGCAATAAAGATTAGCAAGATCTATGCCCACTATTTCAATAATTCTATATTTGGCCATTTGGAGCGCCCCAAACCCTCCAAAGGTCTTTTTTTTTCTCAAAATAAAAAAAAAAGGCTCAGATAACACATTTCCAGTGGAAGCCAGAATTAGCTCGGAGCTTGTTTTGACTGTAAAGTTTTGCCGGTATTGATTTGGCTTCTCTGGAGAAGTATAAAGTGTCTAAAAGTCTTATCTGAATTAAGGGAAATGGAGATTATGGATCCTACTGCTAAAGCTCTTTGTTTTCTTTAAGATCCAGATATCTCCTGTGCCAAAAGGTGGCAGAATGATTAAAAACACTCTGTTTTGCGGTGTTTTAATAAGACAAAACAACAACAGGAAGGTTTTTCGTGCTTTTAACCAAAAAAAGACCAATTACAAATGATGTCATCATACGTGCGTCATTGGCGCCGTAGCCTATTAGCAGTAGTCGCTGTCAATTACTGTTTCGCTAAAACTCTGACTCTACTGTATTCCTACGCCCTGATCCAAATCTTCCTCGCTTAACGTTCAATCACCGCCAGTTTTATTATGAGAGCCACACCCAGACATTGAATAAATGTATTTATGTTTCGTCCACGTTCACGTTTCGCATTTCCAATTTCGCATTACGTTTTTTTCTTTCACACCTCATCTCATTGTTTTTTACACCAGTGTGTCACCTACAGGAGCTGGTGGCCTTCCCCCTCAAATATGATCTGCCATGTTTCCTGTGCTACGGAATAATGTGGATTTATTGATGTGAATGAGGGATTTTAATGCACAGTTGTTATGCTGTAAAGTGGGAGACAAACCGAGGGCCACAGAAAAGTGCCCCCGAAAAAAAAAACCTATCGTCGGAGACGGCGTGTGGAGCTCTGATTCAGTCGCAGGGGGTGGGGCAGGGTGTATTTGTGATTAATCACCATGGCAACACTATTAATGGCGGCATTACTGCCTCAGTCAGCTGGGAGGCATCGTCACATAAAGCTACACAAGGACAGGCGGGAAGGTTTGGGTGGATTGAGGTGAATTAAGTCTCTAGACAGTGGTTGGCAATGCATTATGGGAGTCGCGGTCACCACGCACACTGCCAGGCGAGGCATTAATCAAAGAGATGCCAGAGAGTTGTGTTGCCATGCGGACTCCCGCGGTGATTGATCGGTATTCATTATCCATCGATTTGAGTTTTTTTTTTCTCTCTCTCTCTCTCTCTCTCCGGAGTCTCTCGTCTCTGGTCCCATTACGGCCCCAGAGGAGATCATTACTGTGAGCCGGGGACAGCGATCATAAGAGTAGAGCAACGACTTTTGGCGAAGGCTGAGAGGCCCGATGTGACAACACCGGCCCCTTTAAAGTTAAATGAGGATCACATTAATCTTTCTCTCCGGTGCACCTCGAGGTAAACGGGCCGTGAGGAATAGAACACAGTTTGCGGGAGAGGCCAGTTTTATTTTGTAATTTTTTTTTTTTGCTTAAAAAAAAAAGAAGCATGCATTTATCTGGTAGAGTTCATCTCAAAAACATTTATAAAGAATAACTCAGCTTAGTAGCACGGGTTAGAACAGGAAATAAATGGGTCATGTGCTTGTGAACATGGACGTCATCATTGCACTACATGTGATGAAGATCATTGTACCATATATTTTCAGGGGTAAATCAGAATAAATGGTTGACTTGAATTTATATCATTTCATTTCATTTATTTAAGATATTGACAATATTTTTTCCACCTATTCTTGACTCACGGATAAATCTGGCGTGCTTTGCGAGGTCACAGCGACCTTAGCGAATGCTAAACTTTATATTCATTACTTTTTATTTATTAACGCCTCAGCTTCATAAGAAGTGTTTTTTTTTTTTTTTTTTTTTTAATTATGAACAAATGTCAGGTTCAATTGGTGGAAAAACTTGAATGAATATGCATGGAAATGTGATGTCGTGCAATTAGGGTCAAAGCAGAAAGTGGTGATAATGCAACTTAAAAAAAAAAAATAAAAAAAGAATGAAAGAGAATCAGCATTTTTTTTTTAGCTCACTGACCCAAATCTTCCCCTCCTTTGTTTTCACACTTACATCCCACAGCTATAAACGCTCAGAATCGAAGCATAATATGTTTCACACTTGACATACAGAGGCACAGATGCACAAACCAGACCTTGTTTTGTGTTAATGAGTTGTTTCCACACCACCTACATCTTTTAAAGCAATCATTTACGCTCCTTTTGACTCCAGCTGGGCTTGGATGTTTGAAACCTCTGAACACATGTAATGAAATTATCCTTCGGATAGGCAGAAGATGAATCTAATTTTAGCTGGAACATCACCCAACGGGTACAAAAAAAAAAAACTTTCCTCTGCACTTCTCTCTAATCATGATGTTTTTGGGGCTTGGGGGAAATTTTAATATTAGTTCCACATCTGTCGCTGCTCTGGTTCCAGTTAGTGAAGTAGGCTGCTGAAAAGGCTTTTTCTACTGGACGCTTTTATAACCGCGGCACTTTCTTCTTCAAATTCATTCTTTGATTTGAATGGTTCCATTAAACAGAGGTCATTGTTTTCTTCTTTCTTTGTCTGCTTCCTGGTGAATGGATGAATTCAGAGGAAACAGGTCAGGTTGAAAAATCCAGATGGGAACAGTAAAATGTCAGAGAGATGCTACCGTGCCGTTTTAAATATTCAGCAACTAGTCATTTGTTTAATAGATTTAAGTATGAGGAATTTTAAGCTTAAGATTAATGTTACTGACTTCTGAGGGACTGAAAGTATTCAAACTTGACCTTTAAAGGAGGGATGCAGGCCAACAAAATAGAAATGAGGATTTCTCATGTGTTAGCATTGAGCTAACAATTTGATCCCATGCTTTTTTTTTTTTTAACTTTTTCAATCATTTATTGTTTCTTGATGTATGCCAAACACTGGGAATATGAATCTGTTTATTTTACGATGATCAAGGGAAAAAAAGGCTTACCTTGCAACAGAACTTTGTTTGCGGGGTGGGGGGGGGGGGGGGTTTAACCAGGATTTTTTTTTTTCCCCCCCAATTCCCAATTTTTGATAAACAACACAACTTGAAAGCTTGACTCCGGATGCAGCTCTTTGACTTTTGACTCGCCCCAGCAGCTTCTCCGTTATTTGCTCAATGTGGCCTCTGACTGTCATTCCATTATCACTTTTATTGCCAGAAAAACCCCTCCAACCACCGCTGTGACAGAAATTGTCACAGACTCACCTGGAATGAAACCAGTCGCACACACACACATTGCGTACCGGAGAGCGCGTACCGGAGAGCGAGGCTTGGGGGGGGGGGGGTTTAACCAGGATTTTTTTTTTTTCCCCCCAATTCCCAATTTTTGATAAACAGCACAACTTGAAAGCTTGACTCCGGATGCAGCTCTTTGACTTTTGACTCGCCCCAGCAGCTTCTCCGTTATTTGCTCAATGTGGCCTCTGACTGTCATTCCATTATCACTTTTATTGCCAGAAAAACCCCTCCAACCACCGCTGTGACAGAAATTGTCACAGACTCACCTGGAATGAAACCAGTCGCACACACACACACACGCACACGCACAGTAGGCCATGAATTAAACATCACCGCCGCCAGGCGTCCCCGGCTAAGCCGTGTATTTTGAGTGCATGGCCGCCCATATTTACAGAGAGAGACGCATCACAGGCTCATGTCTATATTTCAAAGAGCGCATCATAATTGTTTTTAAAGGGACTGTGAAATGATTGCACACGGCTCCAACCTGACACCTCGCATCTCATAAATAATGCGTGTGCGGGCTGCAAACCCACACAACGCCGGGGTGACAGTGGTGGAATGCAAACACGGCGCATTTGCACTCGGGGAACTGCACTTTTGGACAGTTTCATACAAGTACTTCAGGGAATGTACGTTTCCCCTCACTTCAAACATTTCACAAAGATGCAGAACTTCATATTTTACCCAAATCGGAATGAACCACAAAAAATGGAACACTGAGGATGTTCAAATCTTTGAAAGCTGCACTAATCCGTTTTATGTCCAGTTTATAGCTCTGCTTGTAATACATACATATAATTGCTCTATACATTCAAAGGTCATTATGAGGCTTGTTATATTTGCTATTGATTTACTCACTGCTCGCCTTTTATCTTCTTTTTTTTGAATGGATCAGTAGTTCAGCGCAGTCTCTGAGCCCTGGAGGCTGTTTCTGGATTATTACGTGCTCACCCTGATAATACGGCGAAGCAACACCTCACCTCTGCACCTGTCTTCTCCAATCCTCTCCTCCTACATTTGTGTCTTTTTACAAGATTGGTCCATTTACTTATTTTTATTTCCATATTACCCCAACTAACCTCTGATTTGTTGCGACCCTTCCTTACGTCCACCAAAAAGTGCAAGTTTGAGTTATTGAGGTCATTTGAAAGTCGGTTTCTGCAGTCTGTTCATCCCACGATCGTCACATCCTCTGCATGCACTTGCACTGACAAACTCTTCTCTCTCATCTCACCCCCCTGTCATGCCACTACACTCCTTGACATTACATCATGTACACCTTTGAAAAAAACCTGTAGAGTTTTGGAGCGCAGTCCAACTGCCGGCTCCTCAGAAGAGCCCCGAGATTTTTTTTCAAAGCTCCGCTGGAATGCAGCTGACTTCAGCCCATTTTGTGTTGAGTAGTTGGACAAGTTCACTTCTCTCCAAAGCCCCCCCCCAGGGAAATACTGAAGAAGTAATATACCGTCTTCAAAGTTTCAGAGATGTATGTTGCCTCTGGTGTGACCCCGAAAGTGAGGAACAGTAGAAAATTCCGCTCATGGGCATGTAGCTGTGAACCGAGATGTCTTTTTTTTTCTACGTCTCTCATGGAAATATGCTCCACCTAACACCAACAACTCTCCAACTCATCACAGCAGTTCCATTAGAGGCTTATAGGAGTCGCACAATTGGGTCGTTCAACTGACTGGACTCAAGCAGATTTTCTTAGGTGCAGCTGGGATCAAAACGGCTGAGAAATAGATCCTTGAAGAAAGTCCTCAATCAACACTTCATTGACGTGACCTTCGCTTTATTGCCTCATGGGCTTTTTTTTTCTTTAATAAAACAGTAGCTACAGAAATATAGGCTTAATTCCCTTTTTTGAATGGATAATGACAATAAAGACGAATAAAGTTTTTTCAGGAGTGACTCTGTCAACATTTGATCAGCTTTTATTGTCAGCTGTAACGAGAGGAGAAAGTGGAATAATATAAATTGGTCCATTCTGGCACCTAGACCCCAAAGAGATCACGATTGACACACTCCTGTGGGCTGCATCGAGGGATTGGAACAAATGAGCTACAGCATGCAGCGGTTCGGGCCGGAGGACTAGTTGCAAAAAAAGAGAATAAAATTGGTTCCAGTGTGGAATCTTTTTCTTTCATCCCGTCTCTCAGATGTCAGACACTGAGATCAGTTGGGGGGGGGCTGAATCTCCAACATAGACCCCTGGTTGGTGTTATAAATTTTGATTTCGGATTAGATTCTGTTTCAAGGCCCAGGCTAATCAGTTAGCCTGTAATTTAATACTTTCATAGCCGGGCAAATGATGAAATATGGCCGAGACGGGAAGAGGAAAAGTGCATTACACTGGCCCTGGGTGGCGATTTGTTGCCTAATGAAGCCATTAACCTCACACTACCGAATGTAATACTGGCAAAATAATGGCTTCATTAGAGAAAAAAATTGCAGGCCTGTGAGCAAGAATTCCAATGTGTACGGAGCTCCCAGTAACAAACAAAGGTCACAGGGTTTCTTCATAGCAAATGGGAACGAGCGTGTCGCTGAAAATCAATGCCATGGAGCAGCTGTTTTATTCCCCATCATTCCCTCTTGGTGTTGTGTGTACACGTCATAATAATAATTATCTGCACAGGATATCCATCATCCCCTCACTTCCTGCGCATAGGCATGGCGGATCAGTCGACTCGGGATAATTAAGAGCTGTTAATTAGGGGCGAAACAAAGCGGCCTTTGCGTTCCGATCACAGCTCGCCATCGCAAAAAAAAGACACACCGGCCGAGGTCCGCTCCGCGCCGAGGTGACGGCGTGCCGCCTCCGACAGGTCGAAGCTCCTGCAGTAAATTACGGGCGGCCTCTTTTGTTTGTCTCTCCCGGCTCGTTCCTGCAGCTCTCCGAAAGGTTCCCGCCTCGCTTTAATTCATCATTCATTAAATTATGGAAAGCCATTAGTGCGGAGATTGGGAACTTGCAAATTCTTTGTGGCGTCTCGCTTAGCATATAAAGCAGAGCGCGGCCGGCTTTTATGCCCAGCTAAATATCAATGACAGGCCTTGTTACGGTTGATGGATGAGCTTCATAATTAGATGGAGCCACCGCTTTCAACTATTAATGAGGGTTGTGAATCAAGTCCCCCCTCTCGCGCTGCCAATTTTGGAGGCGTCTCATATTTTGCCGTCAAGAGAGAGGCGACCTGTGTGGAATCTCTGCGGGAGGCATGAATAATATAATAAATAAAAACCAAAAAAAGGTCGTCCTGCACTTGGTCAAAGTAGTAAGGCAGTTCATAAACAACCACAAGGGGAAAAATGATCTATTTGTAGGTTCAATTCTTACATTTTGATCTTTGTTAATTGGCCAAAACACATTTCAAGCTGCTCAACTCAAGGCAACAGTTTTTTTTTTTGTTTCAAGCCAAAGTGAATATTCCAGGTTGTGTCTCTCAACTTTATAGAATTATATAATAAACCATGAAAAAAAAATCCAGCCCCGGGAATATTTCCTTTGACGCAGAGCACAAAGTCAACATCCATTTTTTTTGCTTTTTTCTTCTTTCTTTTCTTTCTTGATAACTTTTAGAATGAATCTATACAAGATTGTTTTTTCCTTAGTGGTAATTGATTAAAAAAAAAGCCTCCCCACCACTCCACAACAAGACTTCAATCACTTATTTAAACTTCTAACAAAGCTGAAAACCTTCTTTACTCCAGGTATGTCATCATCTCGGTCCTGTGGGAAGACTTGGCTGTCAGTTTGTCGACACACACGCACACACACACACACACAAGCGCAGACGCACACCTGGAGTTCAGCCCTGCGCTCTGCACACCAAACACTCGTCTGTTCTCGCGGTCTGATGACTTCTGAATGGGCGCTCATCTTTTCTCGTTTTCAATCCTTTTTCGAAGCCACGATTGTCTTTTTGACACACGGCGGTTGCCTAGCAACGCAATTCATCACCACCTGCAGAACACATTGATCCGCCTCCACGTCCTCTCTCATATTTGTTGTCATTTCTCGCCCATCCTCTCAGCCTAAGTGATGAATTTCCCGATTTTGGGGGGTTGGTGTCCATATCTAAGCCACTTTTGAAACTTCATCAATGGGATAAATTGTGAAAGAATGCTTCAAAATTTGTGGTGGTGTGACAGCATCTGTTCCCTTTATTTTTTGCTTGAAGGTAGAGCTAAAATAAAATGTGACCATTTGATCATAGGTCTGATGTTAAAATGAGGAAAAAAGGAAAAGAATAAGTGGGGACCTAAAGTCCAAAAGTCTTTCAGAGCAAAATAAGATAAAAATAAGATGGGAACATTCTTCACCTGAGGCTCATTAAAATGAGCTTGTAGCACAAACATCATCAGCTAATGAGCAGATTTGACTTCCAAGTTTAATCTACTCACTCAAATCGCCAAAAGTTTGTGTTCAACAATTAAAACGTTAAAACTGCAGATCTCCTACTTTAAAAAAAACAAAACAACAACACTTGAAAATCCCGTATTGAGCGCCAAGCGGCAACAATCTCATTCATTTTAATGAAACTTTACCACCACTACTAGCCCCTAAAAATTTCAGGTCACAGCACAAGGCTGGAGGGATGAAATATTTAGCCGGCTTGTTCTCGCTTTTACTCCGTGTGTCATTACTTATTCAACCCCGGCCCAAAATGTTTCCACAACTTAAACTCAGCACAGAAGACACTTCATTCCCACAGGGCCAAAACATATTGTGGCTTAGAGAGGACTTTTTTTTTTTTTTTTTTTTTTCTGCTCACCAGAGACGTGCTGGAGTTTTTCTATTCCTCTGCCAAAAGTTTATTTACACATAGTAGATGGAGTTTATCTCTATCGCTAGTTAGCATTCATCCATCTGCAGCCACTGGTTTCATGTCCTGCCACATAATGAAACAGCTGTGGTGAATAGGGGATTATTTCATAGAAGTAGTGCGGAAGAAAACTTCAGAATTTCACTTTTGTCAGCTATTTTTATATCTTCACAGTAGTCTCTGCCTTCTCTTGGGATAAACCATTTTGCACAAGTGCTCAATCTCCATAGCACGATCCATAGAGTCACATTAGCCACATTTATGGGAAATATAACATTTGATTTGAAGTGTCACTCATGAAGTGCTTAAACAAGCAAATGAAATGAAAAGTTTACTGTGCTTTTATTTGAAGGAATGGATATTAGGGGGAGAAATGCTTATCTTATGGTTTATGGTTTATGTTGTATGTTGTATGTTATATGTCGTGGTTTATGTTGTATGTTGTATGTTATATGTCGTATGTATATACACAAGCTCTGTACACCAAGTAAAATTCCTGTGTACTTGTACATTTGGCGAATAAAGAGATTCTGATTCTGATTCTGATTCTGATTCTGAAAAAAAAAAACAAGGCTCATTGATTTCCTATTCAAAACATTTGCAATGCTCAAGTTTGCTATAGATTCACCGTAAACATTTCCAAATGATTACGCTGCCTTTGCTATAAATAGTTGTTTATAAATAGCTGAACTATAACTTCCCTTTATTCCAATTATCCGGCTGTTGTTGTTGTTACTGTGAAAACAAACTGCAAATCCCTCCAGGAAACACCAACGCTAACTTATAACAAGCTACTAGCAGAAGAACGTGAGTGGATGTGACAGCGTCGGTGCCGAGAGTTCATTACCATCCAGGTTTTTTTTTTTAATCCCACCCTGTTATTATTCCCAACCAGGAAGTTGAGTACAGTGACGGAAAGTGTGTGTGTGTTTTATAGGGACAGCTGAGTATTCCCGAGACAGCATGTCTGCGAAGGGACGTTCATTCGGACGCCCTACTCAAAGACGCACTTTTATTCCTTGAATTAAAAGAAAAATGCTCTTGTCAAGCTGCCTCAGCTTCGTCCTGCTGATGAACTGTGTGAACTCCGTCCAGGGAGGTCAGAGAGATCTAACTTCTTCGCCGTGGCACATTCATTTATCAACCGCTCCATTTTTTATGACTCACATCTGTGCTGGAGGTGTCACAATTGGCGACGCAATGCCGAGTTTCACGGCGCCAGACGCGCTCTGGTGTCGGGAGTGTTGCTGGCAGATAATGAACGGGTCAAAAAAAAAAAAGGGAGAGCTCCCCACCCACACGTACATTATTCAAAAAAATGATAAAAGCCAGGCATTAGAGGAAAGGTTTCGCATAAATGGACACGGATCATAAATTGGGTGTTTACTTGTTATGAAGGGTGCACTTCTGACCCAGGGACGGCCTCATAATGAATCACTCTATTTATTTTTCCTTCTCTCTCTCTCTCTCTCTCTCTCTCTCTCTCTCTCTCAACACGACGGACTAATCAAATAGGTCACACATCACGCTGGGTCGTGTCCACAGACAACAGGGCTCAGGACCAAACCGCAAGATAAATGAGCTCAAATAAACACCGCGGCCCACCACTGCACTTTTATAAATGGCAAATTATACAAAGCTGGTATAAATAGCCCCTGCAGAAGCAGTTTGTCTCTTTGTGTGTCTGTCTGTCTGTTTGTGCGTCCTTATCTCACCTTGTGTATAAGGAGGAGGAAGAGGAGGATGGAAGGAAACAGTTTTCTTTCTCGTGTGAACGCCAAAGCGGGTTGTTTCTTTTGTTCATAACCAGCAAAACCTGTACTTTTTATTCTTGTAACCATGACGATGAAAATCCTTGAGTCATAGAGGTGGGAGGAGGTAATCAATGTTAGGAAATGACTTGTAAATTAGCCCTCTTTGCTAAATATTAGCATCAAATCTGTACTAAAAAAAACATCTTATTCAAGCTATTTCTTAACCGACTGATATACAGTCATTTTAAGGACAAAGTTTAGATCTTAGATTTTAACTTTTTCATTGCATGTAAATTGGTGTTAAAATAGTCACCCAGTAGCAAATAATGTCAATGTGAAAATTGGAAATGTTCCAAATGATCCATTATTAAAAATCAAAAAATGAATTTATCACTTACATTCAGATCCTTACACCAAACTAAAAAGAATATATATATATATATATATATATATATATATTCTTTTTAGTTTGGTGTAAGGATCTGAATGTAAGTGATAAATTCATTTTTTGATTTTTAATAATGGATCATTTGGAACATTTCCAATTTTCACATTGACATTATTTGCTACTGGGTGACTATTTTAACACCAATTTACATGCAATGAAAAAGTTAAAATCTAAGATCTAAACTTTGTCCTTAAAATGACTGTATATCAGTCGGTTAAGAAATAGCTTGAATAAGATGTTTTTTTTAGTACAGATTTGATGTGCTCCGGGGGGGGGGGGACGACGACACACATGCCCAACCTTCAGAGCCAGAGAATGAGAAGAGATAATAGAGATTTTTCCTCAGTGCCATTGTAATGGCGTTAACAATAAAGCTCAGGCGCACACTATCTGACCAGTGCTCTTACACATACTAAAAAATGAAAGGAGCAGAAATATAACAACAAGGAGATGAGTATAAAAACCCTCACACACACACACAAACGTGTTTTTCGAGAAAGAGTATTGCAGAGTAAAAATATTTTCTGTGGGAGTTTATATTATTGAGAAACAAAAAAAAATCAGTCCTGAGTTCAGAGTGGCGATGGCCTCGGGGCAGAAACTGTTCATTAATCTTGTGATGCGTGCTTTGATGGACCAGGAACGCTTTCCTGAGGGCAGATGGACAAACAAGGGATGAGGAGAGGCCAGTGTTTGAAGAAACAGGATGCTAACCACAGGCGATGGGAGCTGGGGGGGGGGGGGGGGGGATTGCA
>JAFBJU010001158.1:661218-672642 GCA_016785305.1 Colistium nudipinnis
GGGGGGGGGGGGGGGGGGGGGTCTGCAACCGAGGCCAGTTTGTTACAGAGACCTTTATCCCAAAGGCAGATGCTGTATTTGAAGCCGAGGTCAGAGCGCTCTGAGACCCACCCGTCTGCTGCCTCTGCAGTTTAATGCAGAGCACAGCCGTGATCAGAGTTTTATACACTTGTGTTAAAGTGCAAGTTTTTTTTTTTACTTTCTTGTTATGGGTGACCGAGGGAGGATGGAGGGGCAGCGATGAAAGTGGTATCTATTTACACCGTAAATTGTGAGTGAGAATATTCTACAAATAAAATAGCGAGGTGACAGCTCTCTCTCTCTCCTATATATATATCTATATATATATATAGATATATATATATCTATATATATATACACTACTTTTATTTATTAAGTATAAAGAAACCTCTACATTTTGACCTGATAAAAAATGGAAAAAGTAAGGAAAACACCAAAGTTGCTACATTTAATTCTCAGGAAAAAAAAAAAGTCTGTTATTATTTATTATTATATACTGAAATGTTTCCGTCTGGATCCTTGTAGTACCGGTAAACCAATGATGGATACGGCCTTTGGAGCCACACAGCCAGCATAGGAAAAAAAAAAACAGTTTGGCCGAAAACTTTTATCAGTGCACTTGAGTGCATTCTTACGGTTTAAGCCTGAGATGAAGATCGCAATGAAGAATTAACAAGTGAGATTCCTGTCAGCCGGCTTGAACTTGGTTTTTACTTTACTTCTTTTATGCTCTCTTCCCAATTAATTCAGGCATTAGATTTGGCTCGTAATTCCGTGAGATCCACTTGACCTTTAGCGGGAATCACTCCGAGTTATCCGCCTTCACTTTGTGTTTTAGGATGTTATTAATGAACTCAAACTGAGAGCCCTTTGCCCCCCACTGAAATGTCATCGGAAATCATGGAAAACAGGAAAAAACTCTGCACCGTGCCTCAGGACTTTTAAAGCGAGCTTTTGTTTCTCAGATACTTAGATGCTGCCAGCCTGGGGGAGGAATCCAACCATGGAGGGTCTCAGGGCCAGTGTACAAAACCGCAAAATGGGAGGCTTTGCTGTCGGCGCTTGTGTTTTACATAGAACTGAAAGGTGACAATACAATTAGAGAAAGACATGGAAATCAATAACATAGCCCGCAAAAAAAAAAAATTGTGTGAGATGCAAAGTAGAACGATTGCACCTCAGGAAATAATCCAAAGTCAACCAGTGTTTTTCTTTTTTGCACTACACTGTGTTTCGGAGAAGTTAAGCTGAAGTGAGTCTTCAATGAAGTGCACTGATTTCATGACAGCAAATTAGAACGACTCCAGGAGTAAATGAACTTAAATTAAAAGACAAGGTTTAGATTAATACCGTGTGTCGGTGGAGACAAATGGGTTATTTGGTCTACAAGGACCAGTGAGCATCAATGGGAGTGAAAGAGAAAAACTCCTTAATAGTTTTAATTACACCAATTTTTGAGATGTACGGGGAAAAAAAATATCCACAGCAGGTCATTTAACTGCTGCTCCCTGGAATTGAATAGTGATTAAAAAAGACCAAAAAAACAGCAAAGTTTTTACTCCCTGCTGACACAACCCTTTTTCCTAATGAAGTTAATATAGCAGTAGGTGACTTCATTTTCCGGTTGTCAATATGATGAAACCTAATAGGAGAAGCTTCCTGGATTGTCTTTATTTTTTTATTTTTGCACCTCGTGGTGATCCCCTTCCTGTCTCTGTTCACATCTTCTCTCACATATTCAAGAAGTTTGACTTCTATGAGGTTGACCTTTCACCTTTAAAAAAATATATATATATATTGACTTTTCCTGTGACCTCATATTCCCAGATCCCTGAGCGGTAGGATCTCCTGCGTCCAGGATGAAAAGGGAAGAGAAGATGCATTCCCTTTGCACTCGTCTCAGCGGCTCTATGACAGACGAAGAATGAATCACGGCCTTTCTTATTGAATAACGGCATCGATGCTCGTGGCGGCGGGCGCTCGCGATCTTTCAAATTTAACTGATGGATTGTGACAGCACGTGGCAAAACGGATTTGGGATGTCAGGGCAGAGGCGAGGCATGGCCGTCAGAGAGGAACATTTTCCCCGAACAAATGTGACGGAAAAGTCGTCAAAAATTATGATAATGATTGGGCGGTGCAATAAAATCCGTATATATCAAATCACCTTTTGTATTGCTGCGGGCGATCTGAGAAAAAAAGAATGGACGTGATGGTGCCATGGCAGCCGTCTCGATGTAGAAAGGTTTGTCTGGATGAGAAAAAAATGGAATGTTAAAAAAATGAAAAATATGAATTCTGATTATTTTGTCGCCGTGTGCGTGCTGGAATCTGTCGTCCTCTTGATGCTGCCATACCTGGAAGCCATGACAGGGGAGGGAGGGTTTCTCTTACAAAGCATACGTGTCTGATCACATAGAGTGCAAAACATAGGCATGTCGTGAGCAATGATTGCGTGTGCGTCCGTGTTTTTCCCGTGTGAAGCTGAGGAGGAAGGACGAGAAGGATCAAGAAAAAAGTGAAGGAAGCTGGAGCCAAGGAGAAAAAAAAAGAAATGAAGAAAGAAAGAGGGCTAATGAATAGAGTAAAAAAGCCAACCCGAGAACAAATGTTTCATCTGAGTGACAGCTCTCATGAATTTTTCGTTGTGATCTGCTGAGAAAACCAGGACGAGGCAGTTGTCAAAAAAAAAAAAGAAAAAGATAGAAGGCAGTGGGAGGGGGTTCAAAAAAAAATCCCTGTCAGGCTGAATGTGTTGGGTTTAAAGTTGCAAATATCCTGTCGTCGATTTGATTTTTTTTTCAATTGATGAGGCCTACGTAGTTCTCTGAATTATAATTATATAATCGATATAGATCGTTTATTATTGGCCCGCTGCACTGAAAACAGCACAAAGCAATCTCGAAATGCTCTGACAGCACTACAGTGAACGAAAAAAAATAAAAAAAATAAAAATGGTTTGATAAAATGACAATCTCAGGTTAGGGTACCATTAAAAAAGAAAAAACGGCATTAAATCAAATAAAATCTGACACTCGGCACCATTAATGCAGCTTAACATCAAATTCATCAATATCGCATGACTTCACTTATTTCTTCATCTTTACATCATCTAAAGCGTGCGAGGAACAAGACGTTGGGGTAACGCATAATATCAGTGTAGCAACCGTAGTTTTACATCAACAAGTACAAATGACAAGAACAAGAACACATCCTCCTCTTATAGAACATAACAGAGAACAATGTTGTCACACGCTTCCCCTTCTTCCTTGTGAAGTTATTAAAAAGCAAATGATGTATCTCTTCTCTTTGATTGTCCCTGTGGTATGTAGACACCAGGTTTTTGAGCCTTTTTTTTTTGTTTTTTTTTGAAATTGTGCATCTCCACGGGAAGTCTTTGAGCAGGCGGCACCGATTCCTTCCCCTGGAAGAGCTGGGAACGGGAGGAGCTGCTGCATGTGGATTTAAGGATATGTCAGGGCTGTCAGGAAACAAACACGCTCTCTCTGTGCGTGGGAAAAGACTTGGGATTTGAGAAAAAAAAAAGCGGTTTGAAAATCTGTGATGTGACGGAGCTGTGAGAAACAGTTCACATACCATCAGAGTCTCACTTCTCATAATCTTTGGACGTTTTTTCAAGGTGAAGTTCAAAAGTTTATAAAACGGATTAAAAAGTGGATTAAATCTCATTCAAGTGGCTTTTGTCTATACATTAAAGGTAAATACACTTTTATTTCTGAAAAAACATTCTTCCTCTTTCATTGACGAAATTCCGCCAACTTTAATTTTGTATTTTTTCAAAGCAAACGTGTTGCATCCAAGAATGAAGCATTTGCTGCTCTTTTTGTTATTTTTAGCTGTGAATTATAATATAAAGCACACAAAGGAAAATGTTGTCGGTTGAGAGCTGGAACAACTCCTTATTTCATGATCACATTTTGATTTGTACCAGTTTGACTTTTCACGGACTCACTCTCCTGGATTCTGGCCCATGCAAATACTCCAAATCCTCATTTTCTTTTGGACCCACCTTCTATAACCACGACATATTTGAAGAAGGGATATTCAAAGTTACCTGAGAACCCCTTGAGGATCATTTTGGGTGTTCCCTTGCTTGCTTTGATTATAATGATTAGGGATGTGTGAGGCAAGGGCGTGGGTTGGTCCATTAGATTAATGTGTGTGTGCGCGTGTGTTGTACTGTAGCTTTCGGCAAATCAAACACAGCTGAGGGGGAAACAAGCAAGTGCCCATTGAAAGGGCATGAACAATCCATGAGTGTTCATTAGACAGGTTTACAGGTGCTTCTTCCTCATTCCCTCCCTCTTCTTCTTCTTCTCCCTCTCTCCGTGTTTGGCTGCCCTCCAGGACGAAGGACCCACGGGGTCTGCTGGGGTGCCAGAAATGCTCTGTATCAGCAAAATGTCAGCCAGGAACACACACACACACACACACGCGTGCGCACACACAGAATCCAGCCTGCATATCCCCAGTGCCAATTACCATGAAGTGGAAGGACGCATTCAACATTGCCAACCTTAATTTGGCGCTGGTAAAATAGGTTTATGGTGGGGTATGTGACTCAAATGAACTATTCCACTTGTAGTGGGTAATTATACACAGGATAGCCGTTCCTGTCCTTATGCCCTCAGGCGGGCGTGAAGAAATAATACGTGTTGTGTCCTCGTAAAAAATCACCTTCACCTTTTTAACCACTGTGTGATATTTATAAAAAAAAAATTCCACCACGAGTCAATGTGTCGTCTTTCACGCCAGCCGGCCGTCGTGGGCAAAGAGCTGCGTCAGGTAGAATGCCTGTGGACCATGACCGCTCAAGTCGCAGTGCGAGAAAATATTACCACGGTAATCTGCTGCAAGAGGCATTTCAGCAGGAAATGGCTCCCTGCGCTGGGTTGTATATATGACCAGGGCTGAGCCCAGCCCATAATTCACGTTTCATCCTCTGTCTGCTGGGCCCCCGGTTCTGGCTAAATGACAGTGGAATCCCACAATGGCCTCCTTCGCACGTTGCTTTACGAGGGGCAACGACCCCCGAGGGGGGAGGGCGGGGGGGGGGAGACTGGTGGCACGACTGCAGAGAAAAGTGAGAACATGGCTGCCAATCATTGGATATGAATCTTGGTGTGATCAGGAGTGGCAGCTGACGTTTCAGGGGAATCCTGGGGCTGCAAAGGCCCTGGGAAAGGGACCCCAAGTGTCTCACACACACACACACACACACACACACAGAACCAGCCTCTCCATAAAAGAAAGGTGAGTAGTCCGCAACCTTCTCTGTGCCATTCAATATAGTGAGATTATGACATTTCAGAACATATCACCTGATTTTATATCGCATAAGGTAAATATAGGGGAGGTATGAATGTCAAGCTTAAAATCAGCGCAGAGATATTGAACCCGGGAGACAATAAAAAAAAGAATCCCCTGCTCACTTGAATTGAGGCCCTTACTTTTTATTTTGTATTATAATCAGAACCTACAAAACGGAGTGTGCATGACGTGTTTCGATGGGGGAAGAACCACGCACAACGCTGCACGTGTCAGGAAGGGGAATGTTGCCTCGCTGTCCTCAAAAATGACCCAACCTGTTTTTCAGCAAAAATCCAACAGAATGCAGCGCTGTCAAAACAATGTCAAGACAAATATGCGTCCACGACATGTGTGCTGGGGAAACACAAATATTTCCTCAGGGATTTTGGGTCTTGCCCTCCGTAGATTTGCTTAGTCTGGTCTTGTTAGGCAGCTCATGTTGGCTAATGGTAACAAGCTTACCATATCTCAATCTATTTTCTGGTTATATTGCCTTATCTTAGTGCCACATGCATCCTGGAAAACGTTATTAATAATAATACATTGTTAAAACATGAAAAACATCTTTTTATAACAACATTTACTCAGGACGTGATAATGATTCTGTGTTTTTCATACTAATGCATTTCTTTTTCATTTACATCCAACACTTATGCCTTGAATCTTAGTCAGTGAGTTTACCAACACTTTGTTGCCTCAGGTTTTAATACAACCCTGCTCAAGTAATTGAAATGTTGTCCAGTCATGAAAACGAGCCATTCAATAAATGAAATCAGCTAATCAGGAAGTGTTTTCACAGACTTTGGCACACTGCCAGGATTTTAATTGCGGTGAAGAAATGGAAAAATCCAGCAACTGTAGTTTGAATGTAAAGAATGAATAAGACACTAACAAGGAAAGAAAAAAACACGCAGTCAGCTTGAAAACCGGACCCTGTGTCGTTTTTTTGTGGAGACGTCGAATGAAAAAAGACTCCAAACCTCCACATTCCCAGACACAGTGCTAACACGGGACCTCGACAGGAGCCGTTTTCCTGCCAAGATCATGTGCCCTTCATGCCACGGTTATAATCCACTCATGATCTGTGCTTGCTTCTCAAACTATTTGAAAATATCTCTGAGAAAAACCCTGGAATGGGTTCACAATTTCAGTTAGTGTCAGTTTCAATTTACTCCTAGAGATAGTAAATAATGTCGTTTTTTTTTGCATTTGTCTGCTGATCTTTCTTTGAAATAATTCACAATATAAGTAAGAAATAAAACTAAACATGTTTTTTTTTTATAATTATGTGAAGAAATAATCAGTTCCTCTCCTTGCAGAAATGAGACAGCCAAATATGGCAGCGTTAGCTGTTCCTAACAAAAGGTCATGATCTCATGTGTAGTCAGTAGATGATGTACACAGAAAAAACATGAATCAGACAAAGTGGGAGTTTGTATGATGTCAGCATATTCTCCATCAGTTTTCTAAAAAAATGATTACGTGGGTCTTATATGACGTGGAAAATGTGAGAATATGAGAATTGTGAAAACTTTTAAGATGTTCATTTTAACATTGCCATACAACACAAGAAAGTAAAACAAGTAAAACAAATCTAACAAATTAGAATATTGCATTTTATTTTGCATTTTACAAACACAACAATTCACGAAAAAAATGAAATGCGATTACACGTCTTATAACTTGTGAATGAGGAAGCGCGTGTGCATGTTGCGCAAATTGCGCAGACAGGCGCTGCCCCGCGGTCGGAAGCTACGGAAACTCCGCAGCGCCCCTTGGTGAATGTGTGTGTGTCTTTTGTGACGAACACTACGCGGTGTGGGGTGTTGTGTATGGTGTGAGTTTTTTGGTACCGAGCGGAGAAGGATGCACACGGCACTCGAGTGAGGTAACTATAAAAAACCCGGTTTGTTATCATTCACTCCCACAACATGGACCCGAGTGGCGGCCACCGTCACGCAGAGCCGCCGCCACACACCGACAGTCCGTTAATCCCGATCAGATTATCACCCGGTGGCGGTTTGTCGGCTGTGGGGCTAATCTGCTGTCAGGCGTGAGCTAGCTAACGTTAGCTCTGGATTGTTATCCCCGGTTTGCAGGCTAACGTTAGCATGTGACCGACACACACACACACACACACAACCGAGGTGGGCTTTGTGTGGCGGGGAAGCGCCGCGGTTCACTCAGATTACCTTCGTTAAGGCAGATTATGGCGGGTTATGTGTCCGTTTGATGTGATTAAAGCTGTGAAGAGGGAACATTTGTGTCACATGGGCGATGTGTGTGGCGTTCAGTGAATCGCGTGCTGCGTTCAGGTTCCGTGTGCGGAGCAGCGTGGCTTCGTTAGCCGGAATTCGGGTGATAAACTGTGTTGAAAACCTGGGTACTGGGTGTTGGACATAAAATCCATTAATCTCATCAATTGATGAGATTATAATCTGTATTATTTTCCCCCTGAAACCCATTTCATCACTGATGAGATGAAGATGACTCGTAACACGAGCAGCACTGCATCTTTTCAGGTATTCTTCACGTTTCTTTTCAAAGATGGCACCTTTATCTTTATTATATGGATTTCCTCTTTGGCTTCTACTAAATTTAACTGAACTCCCCATTCTTAAAAATAGCCTGGCGTTTTTTTGTTGTTGTTTTAAACTCTACAATGTGGAGATGCACATCATCATGACTGTAAAACTCAAACATTTCTGCAATTTTACTGTAATATATACAAAAAAACTATAATAGTTGTGGAAAAGTCTATATACTGTTAAAAAAAAAAAAGTGCCTGTGTTAATTTTAAATACATGAACCTTAATCCCTTTTGTGTGCAACACCTCCTGTCTAACAGAACTGAATCACATTATAGTTTTTAACTATTGAATATTCACTACCTATAAAACATTTTTAACCAAAACTCAGCTAATAGAGATGATACGGTGGTTTCTATTCACTATATGGTTATATAATCATCATCTTATGCCTTTAGGATCATAGATGGTTTGAGCTGAAACGAAGAATCCTGTACAGAAATATAAAATAGACTCTAGTACAGTGACCTGTGTTTCTATGTGATGAAAAATCTATATACACTGTTAAACAATACACACATTTAATTATGTTTGGGCACATAATAATATGGTTAGAATTATTCAGTGTTAATCTGCGTCACCAGACTCACTGTAGCACTGTACCATACCATGACTGCTCTATGATTACAGAAAACGACTCGAAATTAAAATCCAATGCCATTATGTTAAATACCTCCATGGTGTCATTGTGCATTTACAAAAGCTTATAGTGTTAAATGAGTTGTGTCATGTGGAGATGGATTTGCATCCCAGAATACAAAGCAACGGTTCGATTGACATGTAGGAAAAGAGCACATTGGCTTTTCTTTCTTATTATTTTTTTTAAGCCTACTAGAGACAAAAGTGAAGTAAGTAGGTTTCCAAAATTGATCTTCGAAACACGGATGTCATCAGGCAAAGACTAAATTACCATATAATTACTGTTGAGGATGTTTTGTTGTATCAAGCTGGATATTATTTACACCCACTGTTTGTAAATGTGCCACTTGTTGTTTCGTTGTGTCCTTTCATGTGATTAGCTCAAATCACCACTGATATTACTGCGAGTGGATCAGAGACCGGTAAATATTTGGTAAAAAAATAATACATCCTATCTTCCCTTAACAACTTATATTTATTATATGGGAGTATTTTTTTTTAATCACAAGCTCCTCGGTTCCAGTCAGTGTCTCGACCAGCTGCAAGGTTTTCTGACTCTGAATTTTGCAAACATATGATCTATTTGTTTTGGAGCTCCCAGTGCCCTCAATCGGCTCCACAGGTAACGCTGTTCCCACAATTCAGCTGTTTGCTCAGCGACGAGGTGTCGTAAGGCATTGTGTCCGGTGAGAATACGTGTCCCGGTTTACAGTGTGATGCGGAACTTTGCTTAAATGCAAAGTTTGCTTATTTTTGTTGGGAGACACGACTCTGCTTCCTTTTTTTTATATATATATATCCTTTATTTCACCAACTCTACTATTACAACGCGTCCAATCCGTATTCACGTTGAACAAATACAAATGTCATTTGACGGAGAAACATTGCCACAGCTTGAATCACCACTTTATGTTCCCACCAATGCTTTAGGATAAACTTTGGGTTAGATTAAGTACCTTTCTAAAGTTTCCACTTCAAGAGGATTTATTTTTTTCCCTCCCCCATTTCAAAACGCATCTTCTGCTGCAGATGTACTTTACTCCTGTCGAGTTGTGGATTTATATCAAGGAAAAACACCAAAATAGTGCACACACACACACACACACACACACACAGAAACACCAGTGTACCAGAGTATTCGGTCAGGTGGTTGATCCTAGACGAGGCTGTAATACTCTGACACACATTCCTCCCTGTACAAACTAGTTAAGTCTCAGGACTCAGTCAACCAGTTAGTTGGTTAGTGCTGGTCTGAACACTTTGTGTTGCTGCACTTGTTGGCTGGTTTCTGTGCAGAGGTAAGCACCTTCAGAGCGCCTTGTGTTTGTGTGTTTGACCTGTGCCCGGTTGTGCGACTCGGCTGATTGTCCGACAGACTCCTGTGTGTGAACGCAATTTTTTCGGCCCTGCACCTGCGTCTCCCCGCAGTCATCACTCCCGATTTTGTGCTGCAGCTGTTTGGTTCCACCGTGGGGGACTCACGACTTCTTCCATCAGCGACACTTGACTTAATGACTCACTGGGTTTTAAACTACACAACCTGCACTCGATATGGCGGTTAATGTTGTGTAATGGGCTGTTTGACGTGTTGAGGGAAGTTGCAGCCAGTTTGTCGCATATGCACTTGGGGGTGTGTTGGTCTCCAACAGCTTCATTTTTATATCAAAGAGGGATTTAAAGTGTGGCAGGGAACATTATGATTTTGCGTCTGCCTAGATTTCCAGTGAATTAGCAGCAGAACATCTTCTTGACTTGTGGAGAATGGATTGACTTTGCTCTGTCATTCATTTATCTTCTAATCCCCCCCCCTCCCCCCCCAAAACGCAGAGCGCAATATATATTTACTAAAACCACCTGAGTTGAGTGGAATCTAACGTTAACTGTTGTGATGCATGTGTACTTAAGTCAGGTGATTTGTGCGATGCCTATCACACTGCGTATGACAAATTGCACAAGATAGCTGCTCTTGATCAGAGGATTTTCGGGGCTGATCTGTCAGTCTGACTCTCTCCACTATTGTGTGTGTGTGTGTGTGTGTGTTTTTGTTTTTCCTGCAAGGGTTTTGCAGCAGTTGTGGGTCATTGTCTGTGTGTTGTGCTCCTGTAGACACACTAAGCTGTTTCACCGGGGTTGTAATGTCTCACTGTAGTAAGTCTCACATAAGTCACGGGTGAGATGACCAGCTATTATTATCTGCCGTCAGGTGACCTGAACTCAGGTGTGTCTTCTCTTTTCATTCCTCCCCGAGTCTCGTGATGTCACGACAGATCACTGTCGTGTGTGTGTGTGTGTGTGTGACGCGGCGCCCATCTGCTGTCTGTCTAGGCTCCATGTGGCGGCTGACATCTGCACGTCGTGTGCCTCGGGTCTCGCAGAAAGAAATTAAAAAATGTGTGCACGCTGATAGATTTGTCACCTTTCAAGATGTTTTCATATAATGGCACTCAAGAAAAACCACATGCACATTTTGAACACAGTTTTTCCCTTTGAAGGGTGTAAAATGCTTCATGGTAAAAAAAAAAAAAACTAAAAAAAACACTGCAAACAATAGCCATTTCTATTAAATTCTTATTTCCATCAAAGAGGAACATCGTTTTATCTTGGAAAACCTGATTTTGTGTGTCCAACGTATTTTCATGCAAGAGATGAATGAACCTTCCCCTCAATAAGATTATTTTGGTAAAAAAAAAAAAAAAAAAAAAAACATGACACAAAAGAAAGCTGTGTACATTTATCTTGAAGCAGGGGTCTTCATTATGGGTATATTACGAGGTTTTGTGCATGTCTCCTCCAAGTCTGAGAGTTCATTGTATTCTATAAGAAGAGCAAAATATAAAAAAAAAAA
>JAFBJU010001158.1:672654-692695 GCA_016785305.1 Colistium nudipinnis
AAAAAAAAAAAAAAAAAAAACATGACACAAAAGAAAGCTGTGTACATTTATCTTGAAGCAGGGGTCTTCCTTATGGGTATATTACGAGGTTTTGTGCATGTCTCCTCCAAGTCTGAGAGTTCATTGTATTCTATAAGAAGAGCAAAATATAAAAAAAAAAAGAAAGCAAACACTTCAAAAATGTATTTCTTACTTGTTTTGAAACGGCAAACATTAGTCATTGTGTGTCATTCCTTGTGTACCGGAATTGATGTTTTTTGCCGCTTCATTGCTCTTCCCATTTCCACACAGACACTGGCTTGATGCGGTGATAAGACGGATGTGTACGGCCGTGTGAGAATCATATGAAGCAGCTTAAGGTCAAGAGTTTTTTTTCCTCTCTTTTGGAGAGATAACGTGATTTCTCTTGTGCAACAACATGGGAAAAGAAGAAAAGATTTATCCATAAATTCATATAATGTCTATCAAGTTTTCCAGCTATTCGACTGCTATTAATTACACCACACAGTCACGTGCTGTTTATAGCATGCAAAAGGAAAATGCAAACATTTGGATAAGCTTATAATGATACTTGAGGTCATTTACTTTTTGGTCTCCACATATGCCTTCAAGATATGTACAGCCACAGGCACTTTTTCTTCAAAAGATGCTCGACGCTGTTTGAAGACCATTCTAAGAAATGAGCAATAGCCAGTGTTTAAGTTTTTTTTTTTGTTTGGCTGCAGGGAAGAAAAAAACGCATTTGTCACCGGAACTGCTGTCTCTGTTGCCCACTGACTTAAAATCACATTTTGTCACGGATTTTAATGCACAAAAAGGGAAATAAACGTTCCACACACACTGTAATTAACGTGACACACACCTTGACAGTACATTCACAAGTTACATAATCCTCGCCTCACCCCCCAAAAAAAAACATGACCGCTGCCTTTTCAGCGTCATGTCATACATGTTCTATATTTAAGCCATTTGCTCTGTGACTTTGGTCATTGAATACACCTGTGAGTGTTAATTAAAACTGTATTGAATGAATGTGTTTTATATTAGGCCCTGGGTTCCTTTTTATAGTTGACATTTTGCCTTTTCATTGGGGTGGATAAGAGAGTTGTATATTCCTGTGTCCCCGTAAGTGAGCAATACACATGAACAATACCAGGACTTTTAAGGCGGTTAAATCGTCATTCATTTTGTTATCTACACCTCTTTTTTTCCCCGCTGTGTCTACTGTCAAAATGTCCGACATTAAAAGGGTCAATTCCCACTTTTCTGTATTAAAATATGATTGCCATTGTTTTTAACATTTCCCACAATCCTACACGAGAAGCTATTGACCATCTCCGTCTGTTGTTGTTGTTTTGATTCAGAGTCGCCTCGTGACAGATAATAATATTGTGCGTCTAAATGATGGGTCCAGCAGGGTTCCATCACACTAAGAGTACATTACAGTGTGTTTACAAAAAGGGGGCGTGCACCATGTGGACCCACGGTAATCCAAATAAATACTGAAAATAAAGAGTGACCTCCGATGCTGACCAGTTCTCTGGAAAAACCCAGCACCGAATCCACTCAGGATCCACCTTGTGATAAGACCAGTTCTGCTTTTTTTTTTTGTTGATTAAAGACCTGATATTTATCCACATGCAAGATTTAGGGTTTGTGTAACAGTAGCACAAAGCCTTCTGGCTTCAAGACAACACTTGACCCCAAATGCCATATCCCCACAAACCTCCCTGTAAAGAAACCACGAGTCATTCTTAGTCAATAGGTAGCTTTAGGCACCGAGGAGGTTGCTTGACTTTATTGTTGAGTGAATGAGAGCTTTGTAAAGGTTTAAAAAAATAAAAATAAAATCAAGCGTTGACTCCACTCAACTTGCGTTATTGTGATTGTCCCCGCAGAGACGACCCATTTTAATGTATTTTGCATGGTGACAAAGAAACGGCTGCGTCACTTATCTGGGGACACGCTGATTTAACCTTTGTGGTGTTAATTTTGTGGAAGCTTCAGGTCAAGTGTGGATGAGTGTTAACATCTGACGTCTCTCTGTTGTGTGTCCCGTGTAGTGCATGTTTCAGAAGAGACAGAAAAAAGGCCCCTCACACAGTAACACCAGGACTGGGGGGGACAAGCTGAAGTGAACGTATCACGGTGAGTTACCATGTTATTTCACTTCACTTCATAATGATATATAATGAGTGTATTTGTCTTGTGATGTAATTAGATTATATCACAGAAAAAAACAGAAACGCGTGGAAACATTTTAAATACTTTTTTATTTATTTTGCTGCTTGTGTAAAAGAGAATTTAGTGACTCTTGTTATTAAATAAAGAGATTCCCTTGTTTCCCCCTTTTTTTAAAGGTCAGGATTCAAAATCAGGAAAATACAAGCGAGCTCTGTCGTGACTCGGGAGGGTGTGCTCTTAAAAATAGGTCCCTCTTTCTTTCTTTCTTTTTTTTTGCCTCCCAACCTATCTGCAGCGAGGTTCATAGGTCACTGCCGTCTCGTGTTCATAAACCGTCTTGTCAACAGCCGTGAAGACGGCTTGTTAACACACTTTTCTGCAGCACAGCCATCATCATTCACTCCTTGGCCAATTTTAATTTCACACACCGCTCACTCAAGGACACACAGTGGTAAGTAGCCTTGCTGCCACTTTCTAAGAATATTTTGTTGTTTTTTTTCATATGAGAAGGAAGGCGTTTATAATGAGCAAGTCATTTTTTTGTTGTGTTTGTTTTTTTTTTTTATAGAGGCATTTAGGGCCTTTTGGAAGCGTTGAATCGCTGCACATGGTTTTATCGCCTGCCTGACTCATTTTGAAAGTTATCACTCTTGAGTCCGTCAAAGCTATTTTATTTCAGACTTTATGGTCGTTTGTACAGAATAGTGTGTAACTGCAATAATCCATGTCTGCACTTTGTTTTTGCCTCAACGCACTGGTCATAATAAAATGGACTTTTACACAAGCCCCCTTGATCTCGTTATACGGGGAGAAGTGACTCCATAACGAGCTTATGCTCACCAGCTGATAAGCTATGGATGTTGTTGGGTCACTGATCAAAGCTCTGAAGGAATTAACAAGGGCTTTCATATATATATATTTTTTTTTACATTGTTCTCTGTAGACTTGTTCACAGGGATGGAGACACAAAAACTTTGAATAATGACATTTAAATATTTCCGCTTGATAGATTGCCCTGGATTGTACAGTTTTGGCTTATAGAAACAGAATTATTAGTGAAACGCTGAGATTTCTGGCGTATTTTTTTTATATATCCTCCCCTCTGGAAGCTTTTGTAGTGTATTCTCACGCTGTGAACGTAGTTATCTTTGTTGTCGCAAACCTTCAGACTGCTGTTCAATATCCTCCCCATGCTCTGATCAGGATCCCCCGCTTTGTTTTTTCACGTTTAATCCCGTATTTGTCATCTGGACACAACACACACACAAAAAAAAAAAATCTATTCCCTTCATGTTGTGAAGCTTCATTAACAAGCTGGCTGCCAAAGACCGAGACCCGGGTGTGTGAGAGTGAGTGTTTGAGTGTTCAGTCTCCCCATTATCCAGTAGCACTCTTCATCTGACCCCTCTTTACTCCTCTCCATGCCCACCCCCGCCCTCCATGCATCAACCACCCAGAGGCTTCACAAGAGATCTTATGAGGATCATTTAACTGCAATGGTATTGCTGCTTCGGGCGTTTTGGAGTGGGGGGGGGGGGGGGGTCGGCTACACAACTCGTCTTTACAATTCTCAATGGGGAGTTTGTAGTTATTCTGTTGTTCTGTGCTAAAGGTCGCCGGCGAGGTGGTTTGAATGTTTTTCTGTATGTGCATGTGAATCCCTGCTGATGTTTTCAAGCTCTTGAGATGTCGTTGATCAACTCTGACGAGTTTTTTTTTTCCAAAACCAATATTGATCATTGATTTAGCGACGCCGAGGTTGATGAATGTGATGCCAATGGTTCCTGTTTACACTCCTTTTTCCGCCACGTAAAAGCTACAGTGAGTCTTTTACCCTTCGCTATGATTCTTCATTGTATCACGGAAATATTAAACATACCAGCAGTTAAACGCATCTAATTATGCATTTAAATAATGATTCAATAGATGATGGAAATCATTTTTGAAACTCTTTTCCTGGAAATGCAGTTTAAAAAAGCAATAAATTACTGGATTAACAAGAGGAATACGGAGTACTGAATCTTTTAATCAGGCTCACTTAAACTGACTCTTCCCTCTCTGGTTTACTGAAAGCTTCCTCAAGGAAAAATGATGTTGCCCAAAGAAAGGATTTAAATTAAAGAAGAAGAAGAAGAAAAACAGGATTAAATGAAGTTTAGTTTTACACCTAAAGGATTTCTGGACGGATGTGATGCACCACAGGGCAACAAAACGGACTATTTTGGGATGTTATCACGTTGGATTTGACCATGGTAGTCAAATATTTTGATATGCATGTGATCATCACTAAGCTTCTTTTTTTTTTTTTTTCCACAGGGGGACCAGCAGTGACGGGACAATGCGAGTCCACGTGCACACCAAGTTCTGCTTCCTGTGTGTGCTCACCTTCCTCTTCCATCAGTGCAACCACTGCCATGGAGAAGGTCACGACCACCAGAGCGGCGAGCACCACCACGCCGACCACGGCCAAGCCCACAGCGACCTGCAGATTTCCGAGGCGCCGTACGTGGGAGGAGCCACCGTGTCGCCGGAGGTCAAGGGTCCCCACGGGGCGAGTCTGGAGGAGGAGCAGCGCTTCTACATCCAGCAGCTCTTCAAGCGCTATGGCCAAAAGGGCCGGCTGGATTTCCAGGGATTTCAGAGTCTGCTCTTCAGCTTGGGTCTGGGCGAGGTGAAGGTGGTGGGCGTGGATCACGAGGAGCTGGGCCACGACCACGTGGCCCACCTCGACTTGCTGGATTTGCAAGATGGTCTTCACTCGCATTCAGCAGTCCCCAAAGACCACGCCCATGAGCACGACCATGAGCAAGGCCATGACCACGCCCATGACCAGGCCCATGAGCACGACCATGACCACGCCCATGACCAGGCCCATGAGCACGACCATGAGCACGCCCATGACCAGGCCCATGAGCACGACCATGACCACGCCCATGACCACGCCCATGACCATGCCCACGACCACACCCATGACCACGCCCATTACCACGACCAGGGGCACAGTCATACGCACCACAAGCCCGGCTCCCACCAAGCGCGCACGGAAAAAACTACCACAGCGCGCAGCCATCAGACCACCGCTGCCAGTCCGGCTGCTGGTGCACCTACAGGCCACGGCCGCAAACACGTTCACCATCAAAATCATAGACATGACGCAGCGGCACATGGTGCCGATCACGCCAAGGCGAGGGATAGCGTGCATAAACATTCTGATGGACATGTGCAGGACACGCATGGTCATGGACACGACCATGATCACGCACATGACAGAGAGCACAAACACAAACCTGTAGAGTCCAAAGACCTGACCTCTAAACCTCAAGGGGATCACGACCACAGCGATCACGAGCACGTTCATCCAGTCACAGACATTCCTCCCATCAACCAGGAACCAGGGCCGTCCCAGGTCCCCCTGCAGCTACAGACCTCCCCTAGCCTCACAGAAAGCCGGACCACAAGGCCTAAAAATCCGGCACGGACCAGAGGACAGCGGGGGCGGAACAAAACCCCCTCTCCTCCTCCTCCTCCTCCCATCTCTCCATCACACGAACACGGTCACTCTCATAAACGTAGGCGAGAAGCTCCAGGAGCGCCCGCCAGCTCCACGCCGCCCGCCCCCATCAAACCTGGCCACCCGGCTGGATTCCCGCATCAGCACGAGGAGGTAGAACCTTTCTTCAAACCCACTCTCCGCTGTTGTTCCTTGAATTTGGGCTGTCATCCGCTCATTCTTGCTTTTCCCATTTTCCTTTCGCACAGTGTTTGAACCTGACCCAGCTCCTGGCTTACTACGGCCTGAATCCAGACGCGCCCATCTCCCCCAGCCAGTTCACCTACCTGTGTCCTGCTCTGCTCTACCAGATCGACAGTCGCGTCTGCATCCGCCACTTCCACCAGGACGTTAACCAGGAGGCTTTGGAGTCCCCCAATACCGGTGAGACCCTTACGTTTCTCATCCCTCCTGTTGCGTTTAGATTTAAGAGCCCCCTAAACCACCTGAGATTTTAATCGGGGCCCAGATCAGGGTACAGCCAGCAGACAGATACACAAACCAAAGATGGAAACATCAAATCTTCACAAACGACATGATCTCCGCATTAAATTGACATAATGAAATTCGCTCACGGTGAGGCTTGCTCAGAATAACGCGCATAAAGCGACAATAATGTGCGAGCCTAAACTGTACGTCATTTTCTTTATCTCAGGCCGTCGGCCACAGGAAACAGCGGAAAAAAAGCACATCACCATAAACCACTGGGTTTATAAAGAGATGCGTAACCTGGAGCTCCTCACGGAGGAAAGACGGGCGTGCATGAGCGCAGATTTATTTAAAATGATCACAGTTATTATTTTTTATAGTGGAGATAATAACCGAGGTCAATCAGGAACTATGCCTATTATCCCGCGGTAACGCCGTCTATTGTCCGCGCCGTCTTTTTTTCTCATTTCATTCCATTTTCAGTACATGGATCAGACACTCCGTGGGTGAGGAGGATTTAGACATTTTTTTTTTTTTTTCATTTTCTGTTATCCAGAGTTGCAGTGAGAGTCATTTAAACACTGACATTAGTTAGAAAGTAAAGCAAAAAAAAAAAAAGCACAAGCCATTTAAAGTCAGCGCGAGTCTCACAGCTTCAAGACTTTTCCCGATTCATCTCAAGCTTTTTATATTTTTTCCAAACCACCGCCGCTCATGACACTTTTATTTAAAGATGGTGAGATAAAAAAAAATATCTCTCTTTGTCGGGTAGACAAAGGTAGACTCTGACTCAGAAACAGATGATGTGACTCAGATACCGGTGGAACCTGAGGTCGGTACTCCCTGGGTAGCAGGTGGAGAAGTAAAATGTGGAGTAAAGGAGCATTGGGCCATCGCGGGACCACACCCAGTCCACACACACACACACACACACATTGAAAGACAAAATGGGGATAAACAAGAAACACCAGACAGTGAAAAGCGGCAGATGCGTCACTGGACAGGATCCGCAGCGACTCCGTGCACAGGACGGCCTCTGAGTTTATACTGCGCTCATGTGATCCGTGCTCTTTGACCTCGACAAACGCTTTGCCAAGGGCGCAACGGCACCAATGCACAATCATCACAATTGTGAAATCAGGCTGTGTCAGGGGCCTCTCTGGAGATGTTACTTCATACTCATAATCACACTCATAAGTTGTATATTTGGTGTTAAATTGACACCCAAACTGTGTCGGGCCCTGGAATCCAAAAAAAAATAATAATAATTTTACTATGTGGCCACAGATTTGAAATTGAAACATTTTTCTTTATTGGTTTATTACATCCCCCTTTATAGACCCGAGTCAGTTATCTCCTGTCAGATGTCTTTTTCGTTCTTTTTTTTTCCTTTTATTCCGCTCTCCAAGTCTCTAAAATGACAGCACAGAGTTCACACAGCAAAAAAAAAAAAAAGAAAAAAAGGCAGCCATGAAAAGAGCTGAGAGATATGAGCTATAAAGAATGAAGGTCAGTGTTAAACACCGCTCTGGGACCGCGCAGTGTTTTTTAGGTTTATGAGAATGCAAATGATAAAATCACAGTGTTTGGAAGTTAATGAGTTACAGGTCACCAAATAAAACCTGCGAAGCCATAAAAAAAAAAAAAAGTGCGTATCACAAATCAAGCCAGCGGCAGTCATCGCACCTTAGGAAAACACGCCACCACAGAAACAGGGCCGCAAATCTTTTTTAGCTCTCCGGATTTGTGTACGAGGCCGCACAACTGGAATGAAAATGTTGGTGGTGAACCCCGGGTAATAATAAATCTGACCAACGCCGCATTTGCGGCGTTGTTAAAATCGTTATTGCCCCTCGCGGTGTAATTGTATATATATATTTTTTAAAGTTTTCCATTTAACTTATGCAAAGTGGGCACGAAGCTGCGGAGCCGTGGTTGTAAACAACGGACAACATGTGTGGGATCATTAGATGCTCACCACAACCCGGATTTATTTTAATTAGAGGTGGACTGTGCTGCTTTTCTAGGACAGAGAAAGAAAAAAAAAACACTCGGTTCATCTTGGATGGAATGGCGCTGTCAAACCAGAAGACGGTAAAGTTGGACTCGATGCACGGCCACTTTTAAAATCTGGAAGTATCGAAGACACCTGCGTCACATGTGCAAAGCGTACGGCATTAAATGGTAACGAGCAGGAGGGAGACAGCAGGAGCGAGTCAAAAGGGCGGGAAACGACTCCTCATTAGTGGAGAAACCAGAGGCGCTGGATTGGTGGGTGCAACGAGCCTCCAACCGACACACGGCCCAGCTCCGTCTCATTTCACTCCCGCCGGCATCGGCCGCGGGAGCTCTGAGGAAAAAAAAAAAAAAAAGTGCAGTTGTTTTCTTTCTGGTCTGTGCACCTCTTCTTCCTCATTTCTTTTTTTTTTTTTTTTTGGCCTCGTGCCAATTAGTCGAGTCTAAGCGACACCCAGGGCTTTTTTTTTTTTTCTGAGCCACGGCTCAAAGGGGGACTCGTAATTGGAGAGAAGACACAGACCAGCGGGTTATCCCTCCTCCTCCTCCTTTTCATCATCATCCTCCTCTTCCTCCGACCACCTTCAAATCCACACACACACACGCGCGCACACACACAACCACAACTGCATATAAAAGGTAATGAGACAAAGAAAGTGGCTGAGCTGCAGGAGTGTGAAGGAGCGTGCGTGTGCGTCCTCTCAGGGTTGAACGCCGTTCCGCAAGACGCCACAAATAAGAAAAACCAGCCGACTGTCGCATCTTTACTTTCCTGAAGGCGCAGTAAAAAAAAAAAAAGGGGGGGGGGGCGAGGGGGTTATATTATAGATATTTGGAACAACAAAGAGGAAATAATGAATTGAGCCGGTCCAGTTTGTCTCTCTCTCTATAACGCCCGCATTCTGTCCTCTGACAATTACAGCTGTAGAGACAGACGCTTGTGTTGCCACTGCGTTATCGATTTGAAGCCCAGCGTGGACCTCTGGTTTGATCGTCCCCTAATGATGACGCAACATTAAAAGACAAAGCAAGGGCCTTATTTCAAAATGCTGTCCCATGTTTGAAGATATGGGCTTGACGAGAGTTGGTCATTGAAAGTCAGAAAAGGCCTAATTATTCTTTTAATAATGGGGGACACACTCTCAGAGTTTTTTTTTTTTTTTGCCATAGGCACCTTTAGTCATAGCATCCATTAAGTGTGTTTTAAGAGATAAACACACTTATTCTGCCTGTCGCGCGTTTACCTAGCGACGCACAAAAGAAAGATTGGCAAAATGTCAAACAAATATAAAATACAAAAATGTAAAAAAACAGCGCAGCTTGGATCCATGCCATGTCACTATGATGGTTCCAATTTGCAGTTTCACAAAATTCCACGTTTTCAACCAAAGAAAACCTGACAAAGTCTCCCGTGCTATATTTACACAGATGTTGTAGTTGTCGTCACATGCCTCTGAAACAGAAGTCAATTGTGTGTAAGATGTGAATGACATGCACACTGTGTGAGTCAGCGGGGGGGGCGTCCTGTGGTGCAGCTGAGTGTCGGCAGCGTCACTGCTGCTGTTACATTGAATTTCACCCCACATTAAACATTTCGTCCTCTGTGACGACACGAGTCCCAAACTTTTCCTCTCTCTCTCTCTCTCGCTCACTCTCGCTCGTCCCCGCTGTTTTTGAAAAACGTGTCCCCGAACCTGACAGATGAACCGACAGCTTTAATGATAGTGTACCTTTCTGATTTTCTTCTCTTCTGCTTCACGTCTCCTGTCTGCTGCTGCTCCTGGAGTGAAAAATGAGGCGAGTGGGGATTCTGCTGAAATGTGTGTTTTTTTTTTTGCTGTAGGCGTCATGTGTCATCACAAGGACACACACTCGTTTTTTTCTTTCGTGTGTAGGTACGGTATTTATTTTTTATTTTTTGTAAATACCTGAGGCTGTTGGCGAAGTCTACTCTGAACTCCAGAGTTTTCAGATTTAAACTGTTCCAAACTGATGCAGGTCGTGTTGTGCGTGCGTGTGTGTGTGTGTGTGTTTTTTTTATTTTAATTTACACATGAATTAAATCCTGTGCCTCTCTCTCTCTCTCTCTCTGTGCAGTGTGGGTGTGGATCTGGGGCTTCGTGTCCATCACCATCATCAGCCTGCTGTCTCTGCTGGGCGTGGTGCTGGTGCCCATCCTCAACCAGGGCTGCTTCAAGTTCCTGCTCACCTTCCTGGTGGCGCTGGCGGTGGGCACGCTCAGTGGAGACGCTCTGCTTCACCTGCTGCCTCACGTGAGTACTCGGACAGCCCGGGGCGGGGAGGAAGTGGAACGCCAAATCTGATGGGTTCTGTCTCTCGCGCCGCGTACCCCCTGCCCTTGTCTTCTCGCAACAGCGGGGGTTACTATCAAGACAAATGAAGGAAAATTCTGAACCGCCTCCCGTTCCCCTCCCCGTTGTCTGTAGTCTCAGGGCCAGCACGACCACAGCCAGCCGCACCAGACCACCAGCCACGACGAGGACCTGCTCACCACCTTCGACGGCGTGTGGAAGGGTCTGACGGCGCTGGCCGGCATCTACTTCCTCTTCATCATCGAACACTGCCTCGGCATGTTCAAGCACTACAAAGACCAGGCGGTAAGCTGGACCCCAACCCCCTGGCTCCGCCTCCAGTGAGTGATTAATCCCTGTTTCCTGTGGATTTCACTCGGCTGTGCTCCTCTGCTCACAGGCTTTGAAGAAAGGGAGAGAGGAGGAAAAAATTGGCAGGAAGTTGTCAGATCACAAGTTGAATCGGCGCTCGGATGCGGAGTGGCTGCACCTGAAGCCTCTGAACGAAGGTGATTACCCATCAGGCCATGGCCCCTCAGCACGTTTCTGACCCGAGTCCCTTCTGGAACGGGTCTCTGTAACCGGAGCGTCTCCATCTTCTCTCCTCCAGACCCCAACGCCACGGCCGTCTCCTGCGACAACGGCCACAACGACACGCAGCTCAGCCAGCTCCAGGCGCCGGGCTCGCCCACCCAGAGCACGCCGCTGGCTCTGGCTCCGACCCCACACGACGACCAGCCGTCCCCCAGCAAGGAGAACGGACGCAAGGCCAAGCAGCACCGACACTCGCACGGCCACGGCCACTCGCACGGCGGCAACTGCCACTCGGACCAGGAGATGAAGGACGCCGGCATCGCCAGCATCGCCTGGATGGTGATCATGGGCGACGGCATGCATAACTTCAGCGACGGCCTCGCTATAGGTAACGAGTTCCGACCTTCCTTAATTAGCCCGGCAACGGGACTTAAACAAGGCAAATATAGAATTATTGACCCCGTGAACTTGTCTCCTCAGGTGCGGCGTTCAGCGCCAATCTGACGGGAGGCATCAGCACGTCCGTGGCTGTTTTCTGTCACGAATTACCTCATGAACTCGGTAAGTGGAGAGAAAGAAGAAAAAAAACAGGCCATACAGAACTGAAGCTTAGAGCTAAGCGTGTCACGTTATCACTCGTCCCCCCCCTGAAACCTGTTAAAATCCCCGGCGGTATCAATAACTGTCTCCGCTCTGATTATCTTTTTTTTTTTTGCCAAATTAATGACAGCAGTGAAATGTCCCGTGTGTGTCTGTCAGTCAGTGAAGAGGACGCGCACCGCACCTGCCGCACATTGCTCAATGCAGTCGGAGTCAAGCGTTCATTTACATTTAAATGGCTTCTCTCCGAGGAGCCTTTTGATTTAGTTTGATTCAGAGAATAGTTGGGTTCCTCTTTTTTTTGTGCGTGCGTGTGTCTGTGTTGGTCACACAATGCGTTCCCCTCTATAGCACATCGGTACTAACGATGTGTCCCGTCTCCGTGGCTCATTTGGGAGCGCACAGTGAACGGCGACTTGTGTTTGTCCCCCTGCTCCCCCTGGTGGTGACTCGCCGCATGACGTCCCCCTGTTCCTGTTGCGTTTTGAAGCCGCAGATGTTTTCGTGTTAGTCTAAATGCGATAAACAACCCTTTGTGATCTTATCGAGTCGGAGCTTGGAAGCATTTTTGTTATTTTTACCCCTCTCAAGCCGAGTTTCCAGATGGTGGAATTACAGCGCGAGTCCCATCTTTGCGTGTCACTTAAGATCTGCTTTTTTATGATTTTTTTCTTTATCTGTGCAATTTCACACTTCCTGTTGATTCGCCGTAACGTTTCTGAGCGCCACTCGGCGTTGTTGTTGTCCTGCCTCCCGCTCCCGTCGGGGGACCGCTCCTTTGGACACCCCCCCCCCCCCCCGAAAACAGAAAAGCCCCCTTCCCCGAGGCTGGCAGCTGGATGGCAGAGATGATGATTATGAGGCTTCTTTAACCGCCCGGAGTGAAGCTAATTGGCAGTGATGTGTGTGTTAATTGCGGTGGATGAGGCGGTGGCAGACATGTCATGAGAGAGGCAGGAAGCGGCACAGTGAGGGGAAGTTGGGAAAAAAAAAAACGAACTTTAAAGCGAGGTGTGTGCAGACTGTCGTTCTTTAACTTCACCCTCGACTTTGATTGATGGGTGAGAGCGTAGTGGTAATATATTCATTGTGGTAATTAGCAAAGGGGGAAAACAAAAATAAAGAGGCCGCTTCTTACACGGCGCAGGAAATGTGGGCCAAGCGTTTCCCAGCATTCATTTCTCTTTCTGAATCCAGGGCGTTTCCGCTGAGACTGGGGGCCTCTCTTCTCCGCACTCACCCCGGTGATGATTGAAGAGAGTAGAGAGGCTACGACGTGCATATGTAATCATGAGTACATAGGAGGGGGGGGAGTCAAGACATATTTCTTCGAAAGAGACTTTTTTTTTTTTTTTATCACCTACTCGGAGCAGTGGCAGAGGTGCAGGGGAGAGTTTGTTTTGAACAAGTTCACCTCGTCACCCAGAGTCAGGATACACTGGGAAATTTTTTTTTTTTTTGAAAAACTCACAGTGTGACATGTGCCAGAGCCTCTCACCGAGCGGCCTGTGATGTGCAGAAAAGTGCGCCTGGCTTTTCAAGAAAACTAAACAGAAATTGGACGCAGAGCTGTCAGGGCAGACTTTTTGGTTAAAAAAAAAAAAAAAAAAAAAAGACAGGAATTGGGAGACACACTGCATGCTGGGATTGAGTTTCCCCGTCAAAATAAGAGACGGATACATGGAAATTGCTGTATTGGTGTTTAAATCAAAGTTTGTGTTTCTAACTTTGCGCGCGTGTGTGTGTGTGTGCGCGCGACGGCTGACAGGTGACTTTGCGGTGCTGCTGAAGGCCGGCATGTCGGTGAAGCAGGCCATCGTCTACAACCTGCTGTCCGCCCTCATGGCCTACGTGGGCATGATGATCGGCACGGTTGTGGGTCAGTACACGCACAACGTCACCAACTGGATCTTTGCCATCACCGCCGGCATGTTCCTCTACGTGGCTCTGGTGGACATGGTGAGTTGGACCTCCAGCAGTATTATTTTATTTTTTATTTTAAAATGTATATATATATATATATATATATATATATATATATATATAATAACAATAATAATAGTGGATTTTTTTATTTTTTTTATATAAAAAAAATCAAAAAAAATAATAATAAATGAAAAAATATGTTGCAACAGAGTGTGAACCCTGATGCCAACCAGTTTGTTTTTCTCTTTTTTTATTTCTTTTATTGTAGCTTCCTGAGATGCTCCACGGCGACAGCGAGGAGCACAAGCGTTGCCAGTTTGGACACTTTGTCCTGCAGAACCTGGGCATGCTGACGGGCTTCAGCATCATGCTGCTCATCGCCATCTTCGAGGACCAAATCGTTTTCGATTTTGGATTTTAGTGGAGTGGAGGAGAGCAAGGGGCGGTCTCTCCTCTGTGGCCTTAACGTGTTTTTGTTTGCGATGCCTCGGCCCGGTCATGCATGTGGCGTGAATCTCCTTCCGCACAAAAAAAAAAAAAGGTAGTGAATGCATAATCTCACGACTCGGCTTAGATAATGTTTACGTTCTGTTCCGCTGCCCCGCCCCCTTCTCCTCTGTCACTTCCAATCAGAATGCTCTGTGGAGGAAGAGCGCGGCCACGCTCCCGACAAAAAAATAAACGCCACTTTTGTTCGGAACCAGCTTAAAACCCATCTTTCAAAAATCAAAAATCAAAGCTGTAGATAGTGAGGTGGTGCTCGGGCCCACCTGTCCACGTCTTGTCGTCGTAGCCCGCCTGCTGTGTCCCATCTCACACCTAAGACCACCGTCTGTGTTGTGTCTCCATACATCGCTGTGTGCCGCTGAGTCCTGGACGCTCACTACGACACGTAGAGTTAACCTTTCACGAACCCTACAGTGATTTACCGACCTGGCTCAGTGTCACTTTCTCCATGTATCCATTTTCAGTTACGTTTGAATTGTCTAATTAGATACTTTTTTTGAGATTATTAAACCTTCGTAGTTCATAGTAATAACTAACAGCTGCCAAATTCTTTACAGTTTAGCATTTACAGACATGGGGGACATTTTTTTCCTTTGTTTCTATTTTTAGTGGTTTCGACAATCTTTAGCCAAATGAGACATATCTTTAATACTTTGTATTTCTTTATAAGAATCAGCAACTAGTTGTTGTGTTCATCAAAAAGTGTTGTAGTTGACTAGACTTATTCAGGGTGCCTATAACAGTCCCTCAGAGGCGGACATTTACACGAGGGTTGAACACTCACAGTTAACGAAAGTTGTTAAAAAAAGAACAGCAACATTTTTATTTCCGCCAAAAAAAGAAAAAAGAAAACGTTTTGAATATTAAAGCAATCGATGAACTTCCTGACAATCGGAGACAGACCGATTTCAAGAAGGAAAACGACACACGAGCATTCCCTGCACTTGTAACGTCAAACTACAGGATTTAAGATTTTTCTCCTTGATATGATTATTATTATTATTATTATTATTATCATGAGCATTCCTCGGTCCGGTGACTGTGCCAAAAACTGGTCAGTTTGGATTTTCAGCCCCGCCCCGCCCCCCCCCTCCCCCTTTCCCTCCCCCGACGCCCCACCGGTTGTTGTGCGGTTCACGTGCTGAGCTGGTGGGGCTAGCACGCGGACTAACGCCTGTGTGTTCATTAAAGCTGTCACTGTGTGACATCCATCGCCTGTGTCTTAACTGGCTGTAAGTCGCCGTCAGTGGTGTTGTCGGTCCGACATGCGCGAAGCGTGAGTGAAGCGGTACAGACATTGTGTAATTATGATTTTTTATTTAATTTTTTCGTCATGACTTTGTACTGCAGAGTTTGCGACAACCTTTGTTCCTTTTTAAACGAAGTGGGGGGGTGGGGGGGATGGTTTTTTGGGGGGTGTACTGTCACTAGTGTTGGGAGTCTTTTTTCTTTTCTTTTTTTTTGGTTAGCTAAAAGCAAATTTGAAGGTGGCAGGCTGTATCATACACCATCGCCCATTTCATTTTTTCACCTTAGACTCATTTTTCAAGGTTATTATTTAAAAATGGACTTTTGAACCAACAGTGTTTTTTTTTTCCTGTTACTCAGTAGAATTTAATCTTATCTTGTGTTATCGATAAGACTTTGTGACACTGGAGACTCTACGCCCCCGAATACCAAGGATCTTCACCGTTTGTATTGTGATTGGGCAACAAACTGTCTTGGAAAATGAACGTCTATGCTTGTTCTGCTCTTTTTTTTTTTTTTTTTTTTTTGCTTTGCTCCATGTACATTTGTTTGGTGATCCGGATATAAAATGTAAAATGTGACATCCGTGCTGTTTTGCCTGTTTGTGCATTCTCCCCATCGCAAAGAAAAGGAAATAAACTCTGAAAAGATTCCTGACTTTTGATCTCTGATGGTTTTTAGGCGGCAAGAATAAATCACTGCAACATTTTAGGAAACAACGATTTAACGGAACGTTAACCGTGCCGCAGTTATTCTCGGTTTGTTATCCAAACATTAACTTACAAATTGGAACTTTTTGGGGACATGAACTTTTCAAACAAGAAATTCCCTTTGGGCATTTAACAAGTTAGTTGGTTGTGCATAAAGGATAAACTGGGCCACTCCAAAAAACATCCGAAAAAAATCAAACAACAAACAAAAGCCGAAAAGTACTTTTCTTCCTCCGTAACAGGCGTCTCGACCAGGATTTGCATTTCAAAGTGTCTGTGTTGTGGGTGTTTTTCTGTCTCCCCCAACAAATAATGAACACATTTTTAATGAAGTTCCGGTCTTGTCAAAAAGGGCTTCTCGTAATAACTTGCCCAGAATTATTTGAATATTTAAAAAAAAAAAAAGCATCCGTTTTGTGCATTTCTCATTTTTCATAAACACTGGGAAGTATTGTGAAGAAAGGGAACAAGAGAGAAAAAAAAAATGGGTAAGTCCTCGCTGTATCTACTTTCCTAAACCGTATATTGATGTAAAAGAAAATATATAAAAATCGGCCATGTTGTAGGAGTTTACAAATGGAAGAATCAGGATTTTTGACATTTAGAAGGATTAAAAAAAAAAAGGCAGAATCAATAACCCTCCTCCTCTTAAACGTCACATGTATTTAATGTTGTAGGTAAAACAAAAAACGTCGAAAATAGGTGTGTGTTGGCCAGTCGGGGTGGGGTTGGTGCACCGGGGGGGGGGGGGGGGGGGGTAGCCGGAGGGCACACAGCTGTTCAGAATCAGGTAATCAATCAAGGCAATAAAAAGCAGGCGGTGGAGCCGGCTCCGGTCACTCTGTTTCTCTCTCTCGCACGCACGCACGCGCTATGTATTTTTGTTTGTAATTTCTCATTTACGAAGGTGAGAGGAAGAATCAGCTTCTTCTCCGTGGGTTCACTGGACCCAGATTTAAATAGAACGTATTTGGCCATGCTTTACTGGACACTGACTGGAATCAAGGGAAAGAAGCAGACTCGCCGTGTGCAAAATAACACACTTAAATAAATACCAAATAATGATCAAAAGTCACCTGCAGCTGGTTCTGTGAGAACGCAGGTTATGAGATTCTAAAAGATGTTAATGTCATAATCTAGTCATTTGCTGAAGACACCGACTAGGTTAAACATATATATATGGATCTAAATATATACTATAATAGTCTTCTGAATGCTCAGACGGGAGACTCTCCTGTTTGTCCTGTTCTCTCTCTTTCCCACACCTACACACACACACACACATAATCACGCGCACACACACACAGACAGTGGCATTCTTTCACGGGGCTAATATTCTCTGCAGGGGAACCCGGCGAGGGGGAAACACGGGACCTGACAGTCCACTCACATGATGGGCCATGTGTGTGTGTGTGTGTGTGTGTGTATGTGTGTGTGTGTCTGTGTGTGCGGGTGCTTCCTGTACCAGCTGGGCGTGTGACATGGCTCCAGGCGGGGTTACAGTCGACTACAAAGGTTAGAGTATTTACGCAAGTGGACTCGTTCATGTGACGGCAGCGCCGCACCTCTGACGCCAGGCGACAGGTTTTCTGGGTATTTTCCTTTCAGACCATCCTGGATTATGTAGATTAATCCGACAATCTGACAAGCAGCGTGATCAAGATTAAAACACAACCCTTAAAAAAAAAGAGTCTTAACCACTTTTTTTTCTTCTTTTCTTTGATTTGATTTTATTTTTATTTTTTTTCTACCTCTGTGGCCTCCTTTACTCTGGTTATGATGCTGTCTCTGCTCATTATGAATATATTTATGAATAGCCCCCCCAAACACTGGCGTAATACTGCAGCATCTGCATTTAAGGGGAAGTCAGCAGGTTTTTGAGCAAATGGAAGAAATGGAGCTGATCCAGGAAGTTTGAGGCTTTTTTTGGGGGGGGCTTTTCACTTGTCCTGGATACGGCCCCTTCTGGATGCTAATGACCACGTTCTCCAGCTCTGGTGAAGGAAATAAAAGTATTTATAACCCACAATCAATATCAACTCTTCGATATCTTGACTTGCTCTTTTATATCGAGAAAACGCCGTTAATCTGTGAAAACCATGAACAAGAAACGTTAGCTTTATTTTCATGCGTTCTGATCATTTCTTTTTTTAAATGTATGCGAGTTCAAATCCAACACATTAAAGCCAGTTTCACTTCACTTCACACATTTTTTTTCTTTCAAACTCCTTTTCAGGCTTTGTGTCAACGACGGCTGAACGAGCGGAGGAGCTGTTTTTTCGGCTGGCTCTTTCGAAGATATCCAGACTTTTAGTATTTAAAGGTAATCATTCCTCTTTGCGGCCAATTTCGCAAAAGGCCAATTTCGCAAAAAGGTCACGTGACCTTGAATGAGACATTTCTGGAAATGACATTTATAACTACTTCCTTAGGGGAAAAAAAACAAAAAACAACTAGCATTGGTGTTGCCTATTTCCTGGAGAAACTTTCCGTGTGTGTGTGTGTGTATTATTATAATGTTTTTAAATGTACATACAGTATGTGATTACCAGAGTTCCTCCCTCTAGCCGCTGAGGCGAGGACGGGCTTCTGCTGATGAAATATTGCTCTCTCTGCAGAGAAAATGCGAAATCAATGAGGATTCATCATGGCGCCTCGCTGTTTATCTAAAGCAAACAAATGCTGTGTAATGACTCTGCCCCGGCCTCGTACATCACGCTTAAACGCCGACAAATAATGAGGATCAAGGTGAGGGGACTCCACAGAAGCCCTCGGTGTTGCTGCAGAAACCTCATGGAGTTCTTCAGGAAGGGAGGCGGGACTTCTGTCGCCCTCTTTCAGGCCATGATGAGGTGTCCGTTTGGAAGCATTTTTGCACGTTGAAAAAAAAAAAAAAGGAAAGACCAAGAATGATGAATTCAGCTGTGGTCATTTCTCAGCTTTTTTTTTGTTGGATTATTATTATTGGGGAAATCTTGACTTTCGTCCACTCATTCATTCTTTTCCTCCAATTTTCCGCTTGGTTATCCAGCACGGTGGAATTCCCGTTATTCCCATAAGCGCTCACGCTGATATTCAATCGCTCATCGGCGATTCTTCTGGTTTTCCCTCGGTCCAACTTGCACCAGTTACCTGTTTGACGCTCAGCCTGCAGCAAAGCTTCATGGGTAATCACGGGGCCGGCTTGCGGTCGGAGGAGAATGACAAATAGCGGCTCGGTTTCCACGTGAGGCGTCTTCATGTTTACCGGTCATTGAGACGGATGAGAGCGAATTAGATGCAAATGAAGTTCACACATGACTGGAGCCATTATTAATCTTGTTGAATGCAGGTTATAGAAATAAATGCCAGGCGCCATCGGGCTCTAATTTGAACTTGAAGTCAAGAAGTGGCCACGCCTGTGGAAATCGTTTTTTTCTTTGTCTTTGTAGCGAAGGCAATTCTGTAGCTGTCAAAATACAGTCTCACTGTGTATCACACACACGCGCATGCACGCATGCACGCATGCACGCACGCACACACACAGACACACCTACGCACACACACACACACACAAACATAGACACACACGCACGATCACACGCACACACAGACACACACACACAGACACACCTACACACATACACACACACATAGACACACCTACGCACACACACACACACACACACGCACAAAACACGCACACGCACGCACGCATACACACACACACACACACACAGACACACCTACACACACACATACATAGACACACACGCACGATCACACACACACATGGACACACACACGCACAAAACACGCACACGCACGCATACACACACACATGCACCTACAAACACACAAACACATACACACACACACAAACACACAAACACACAAACACACAAACACACACAGACACAGACACACACACACATACATACGCACACACACACATGCACGATCGCACAGACACACACATAGAGAGACACACACACAGACATACACACACACACGGACACACACAGATACACACACACCCACGAACC
>JAFBJU010001158.1:693322-709352 GCA_016785305.1 Colistium nudipinnis
ATATATATATATATATATATACATCATATATTTGATGCAGTGCATGTTCTCTACCTTCGGAGAATCTTCCAGCCGAGCATCTGGGACGTTGGCAGCGGTTTGGTCAGTGACCACGGCCGCTGGCACTGAAAGCCACTTTTTTTTTTTCTCTCTCTCTCCTTCCGTGTCCCCCGGCCACATGTCTGATATTTATCACCCAGTTTTACGGTCCCAAACCTCCGGGCCATTTAATAGCAGGGTGTATTGATTCATTTCGGATCGCATTTCCCCTTCTGTTTGTGTGACATTGTGCGACATGAAATTGTGTGTCCTTCTTAGGGTGTTATAAAATCTTATAGGTGAGGCTATATAGTCAGTGGTTGACATTTTGTATTTTATTTTTTATTTTATTTTGACTTTATGTGGCTTATTCAAAAGTCCATAAATACAAATCAGCCACAGCATGAGAGCCAGTTCTGTTACGTTTCATTTGACCTGTGTCAGCGAATTTGCTGACAAACATTATTCGGCTGGATGTAGGAAAAAATCGGCGTCGATTTTTCAATTTTTTTTTGGTGCGAGAAGCAGAGAAAAGCTGGAAAAAAAAAAAAAAAAAAAAAGGGCGAGGACAACATCAAGAGACATCTCCAGTGATCACACACGTATCTCTGAAAAAAGTTGGCTCCTTAGACTGCTGACATTTATGATAATGAATATGTAAATGGGGCTTCATGAATAAAAGATGTGGTGGCGGGGAGGGGGGGCGTGGGGGGAGGGGGGGGCACTGGAGAACGGGGGGGGGGGGGGGGGGGGGGGGGGCACTGGAGAACAAAATGCCAAAAGAGTGGAGCGTGCCATGGATTGCACTTGTGTGTACAAATATATCAACCTTCAGTGACGGCGCTCGCCCGCTGTGCCGTCTTACACACATTTTTATCTCCTAATGACTTTTTAAAAGCCACTCAACCGCATTGCTTAGCAACTGCGAGTTCAAATCCAACACATTAAAGCCAGTTTCACTTTTTTTTTTTTTTTTCTTTCAAAATCTTTTTCAGGCTTTGTGTCAACGACGGCTGAACAAGCGGAGGAGCGTTTTTTTGGCTGGCTCTTTTGAAGATATCCAGACTTTTAGTATTTAAAGGTAATCATTCCTCTTTGCGGCCAATTTCATGGCAAAAAGGTCACGTGACCTTGAATGAGACATTTCCGGAAATGAAATTGATAACTACTTCCTTAGGGGGGAAAAAAAACAAAAAACAACTAGCATTGGTGTTGCCTGTTTCCGGAGAAACTTTCCGTGTGTGTGTGTGGCGGGGGTGGGGGGGTTGTGTGTGTGTGTGTGTGTGTGTGTGTCAATTATTTGTTGTGTGTGTAGATGTATGTGCAATTCTGGCTTCACGGCCCGGTCCCGGAATAGAGGGTGACATGATGGCAGGTGAAAGTGAAGGTTTTGTGGCCTGGGTGGCATTTTCTGCCTCACATTTCATTTCCAAATTCGCCGAGTGTCACTTGGATGCCAGGTGGAAATGTCAGTATTTTTGAAAATGAAAAAATAAAAAAAAAAAAAAATAAAAAAAAAAAGATCCACTCAGTGGTTAATACCCGACACTTCCTCTCAGCCACTGCAGACGAGTTGGGAGGAGTGAAGTGTGGGAGCGCTACCTGTTTGCAGAGAAATGTCAAGAGGGTTTTTTTTTTTTTTTTTTATCAGAGGAAACCACTTGTAAGAACTTGAATTTCTATTATTTGCTGAAATAGTAGAAGATTGTGTGTGGGTGTAGCACCCAATGAATGCGCATCTGCATGCAACTTTTTTTATTTAGGCTCATATGAGACTGAATAAAGCGGGTACGAGGAGGCTGGGTTATTATGGACTTTTTTTTATATATATATCTGGGGAACCATTTGATAGAGTTTTTGATAACCCACTTTGGAATTGCTGGAGAACATGAAATATTCAAGAAATACAAGAATTATCCAGGAAAGGATGGAAAGTACCCACCTGGGAAGCTGTGCCGCTGCAGAGTTGGGTCTCGCTGAACCTCAAGGTCCAAAACCTCCTGGTCTCCAGGGGGCCGGGGCGTGGAGAAATAATACCGTGGCTTTGAGAGGTGGATGTGTGCACAGATGGAGGGCGCCGTTTAAGATAAATACTGGCGGTTATTTCATATTTCCACAGCGAAAAAACAAACAGACTTTGAAATTGCACAGCAAGGGGTTGGAAGCAGACACAGAGGAGCGGTGGACACCCCACAAGCTACAGGCGTGGCGGATAGGTATGGGAAAAAAAAACAAGCGGCCGGCACAGAGGAAAAAATCAAAAATCAAAATCTGAGGGTCCGAGGCGGGATGAGATCAAAAGAAAGGGTGCAATGTGAGATATCTGGACAGCTACGGCTTACGGTCTGGATCTGCATGGTTTGCTCACAGCCACGAGAGAGAAAGAAAAAAACATTACTACTGCAATAGTGTATTTACATCATAATAACAGATGTCATTTTATTTATTTAGGAAAGGAAACATGCAGATGCATGCGTTTTTGTCCACTTTTCCTTGATGGAGCGATTTAATGATGCAAAAAGTGATCATCTTTAATGTGCACAGGGGAGGAGCATCATTTGGGGCACCTTAATATGTAAAAAAAAAAAAAAGAAAAAAAGGGGAGAAATAAAACACTGATGGTGGCAGGAAGTTGTTGGAATAATTTGCCCCCAGGCTATTCCGAGGGTTTTTCTTTTTTTGGCTCTGCGCGTCGGCAGGTGCTCTGAGACGGATGCACCTATTTAGGACGTCCTGGGGATTCTCTGTATGTACACGTGGTGTGTTGGTGCACGCGGGCGGGCGCGCGCGCGCCTGTGTGAGAACCCGCCTGCTTGAATGAACAGCTGTTGTTATATCAACATGAAATACATGTGAATTCTGCCACTGGAACAAACTGGATTTAATTGGACAGAAGTGTTGTGGCTTGATTCTGTTGATTGTAAATCAAAGCCCGTGCGCGCGCGTGCCCCGCGCACTGATTAAACAGCTGTTCTCGCATCTAGATCGCATAGATGTGACTCACGCAACAAGAACAGGTTTAATTAGAGGAAAGTTTAATTTCAGATTCCTCAGAGCTGAGAGACGGTTGGAGTCACTTCATGTGTCTTTGTTCAGCTGCAAATAATGAAACATAATCGGATTTGACATGAAGGTAGAAAAGAAAAAAAAAAAAGTCGGTGTTAAAAGGGAAATATCTGTCCCGAAGTCAGATCATCTAATTAAATGCTAATGTGACCCAGTTTTTCCTGGGCTGACCTTGACATTACGGGTTTTATTCTCCTCGCTCTCCGGGGTGTTCTCATTTAAAATAGCCTCCCCCCCCCCCCCCCCCCCCCCCCACGCCGGGTTATGGAATATGGGAATTATCCCAGATTGCCTGATGGAGAGATTACATTTTATGAATCTCGACAAAGACGGAATGGAAAGGAAGGCGTGTCGAGTTTCTTTTGTCTCAGACAAAATAAACTATATATATATACGCCCACACACAAGACCCACACTTGGCTTAAGCTCCCCTCGCCACTTCCGGTGAAACGTTCCATCTCATCCCAAGTTGTTGGGGAGCTCACATCTTTGCTCTTTTCTGAGCTGTCAGTGGCTCGGATGAAGACGTTTTGTGGACTTGAAAGCGTGAAACAGGTCTGAGATTTTATCTTTCATTGGCTTTGAAAAAAAAACAACACACAATCGGGGTGGTCTTCGCTTTCTTTGTGACCCTCTCCGCTCGAAACCGGTGCTCCTCCTGCAGAATCAAATGTAATCATATGGTGTGGGATAAATTTCCTTTTTTTTTCTTTTTCTGCGAGAAGGTGAGGCAGCCACACTCACCCCCAGGTTAAAAAGCCCGATACTGTATCTGCTCCCTAATAAACAAGTGCACTTTCTCTGGGGCCTAATTCCATTTCTATCGACGCGGCGGACCCACTCATCTGATGGTAAAGAGCCCGTATAAATCTCCCCTTCCTTCTTTTCACACATGCACTCTCCTTCCTCACTTCCCTTTGTCCCCTGAGCTCCATCAGGCCTCGTCTGCTCCATGCCTGCCTCTTTCGGAAGAAAAGAAAAAAAAAAAAAAAAAAGGCAAAGAAAGAAGAAAGGAAGTGAGTCAGTTGTGAAAAATGACTTGAATCTGTGTAATGGCCGCCCATAACGAGCAAATAGAAGCTTGAAATGTGATCTTTGGAAATGCTTCCCAACCCCTCGCCGTCTCTGTAATGCAATTTCCCCTTTAATACTCCTTTTCTTGGAACGCTTTCCTGGGAGACTCCACTGAGGAGGTGGGATCAGTGAATAATCATTCGCTGTGGAGCTGGGGGGGGTCATTTGAGTGGTATGATGTCATCAGAAAGACCCCCACACACACCCCAACAATATCTATGGAGAGAAACCACATAGAGATATAGACTCAATGTCTTGAGTTTAGAGTTGAACATTTTGAGAATGAAATATTTCAAAAAAAATAAATAACACAATGCAGTTGTTAAACTGCAACAAATCTACACTATAATTATAATTCAAATTATTTGCCGACACCAAAAAAGTGTTTAAACTGCTCGCGGTATTGTAAAAAAAATAAATAAAGAATGTTCCATGTTGATAACAAAATGTGCAGAGAGTGAAAGTGCACTGTAACACAAAAATAAAAATGATAGCAGTGCCCGAGGCGCTTTCCCTCTGGAAGGCCGTTCAGCTTCAGGCGGGTGGAGGAGGTTGTGCGGCTCCGTGCTGATGTAGAAGCTAAACTCCGAGTCTCACAGACTAACACACACGAAACCACAAAGTTTTCTTTCTCCAGGCCCGGGTTCCGGCTCCTCACAGACGTTGTCCAGCCGCACTGAAACACACACACACACAAAAAAACATGCTTATCTATGCTTTCTAACCCGAGGAGGACAAAAACTCTCTGACAAACTAGGGAGCAGAAATGTCAATCACAGCTTTTCACTCTCGACCAAAACTCAGCCATCACACAAAATCACAAATATAGTATTTACTGTGCAGAGATACATATATTCCAAGATTTATTGAAAAAAAAACAAAAAAAAAATCATCTCAGCTTCCACAACACTCAGAAGTTAGTGGTGCAAGTCAACGTTACCACTCACAAAAGCCTTTGTTCCCAGGGAACCATTACTAATGCAGTTTCCACATGAAGAATGATAATGCTGTTCTCATGTTGAGAACACTCCCCGACATCTATAACTAACATTACGCCCCAGCTGACAGCTAATGAACTTTCTCCCACACGATAGTTAAGCGAATCAGAGGCCCAAGTGCTCCGGAGCCTTATTTTGTCTGGGTACATCACATCAATCCCGCTAATATCTCTGCACATTAAACGGCACTTTGTGTTGGTTAATACACCGATGGGTTGCCTCAGAGATTTGGCAAAAAAAAAAAAAAAATCCATCGTGCTGAAAGAGAAAAGAATAATCCAGGTTACAGGCTGCACACAGAACGGGCAAAAAAAATAAACTATGAAGCTGTGAAATGAACAAAGAGGCCGTGGAGGGTGACATTTTAACCGCCGGGGATCATTCTGCGGCCTGAGAGGACGAGCTACTTCCTGTTAGCATCGCAGACGGCTCATTATTCAGATGTCTTTTTAATGGCTGTATATCCCTCCCCTTTAAAAATCCTCACCAGAGGATAAAGGTGCCAGGTGTTCTCCCAGCGTTGGTTATGACATTGTGTTGCTCTTGTCATAAGAGGGTTATAATCTGAGTCCACATTATGAACTAAAAAAAATCACACAATAACATGTTACAATTCAAGGACGGGACGCACAAAAGAGGAAAAAAAAACACAGGTGGGATTGGCCCCCTGGAAAATGTTAGTTCAGAGAAATCAGCGCTATTTCCTTCTGGGCTTCCGTGTGATTTACAGTGGTTTGGCGAGCTGATAGGCCCGGGGGCTCGTGGTATCACCTCACACAGAGATACGGCTCATGTGATTTTTCTAAATTGTTCCACCGCAGAGCTGAGAACAAAGGAGAAAAACACCCAATGCCGAGCAATAAACTGTCGCTGTGGTGAAGAGGGACCTCCGCAGGCGGTAACAGGAGGTGCAACGACAGGCACACACACACACACACACCTACTGTATATATATTTAAATATAAGATCGTGTGTCGGTGAAGTGTCAGACACTTCAACAGGGGGGGCCCCATTTTGGATTTTTTGGGCCCCGGGCTCATTCTGACAGCTCACAGTGGGACGGCACACCAGGGGCCATAAGTGCTGTGATTAAAAAGCAATGTTGCTTCATTCACACCAACAAGCAGATGCCTGCTAATGTTTTTTCTTCCCGGCACCTTGAGGTTGAATCCGAGAAAGTCACAGATCAGTTCAGTTACACGGTCTCCTCGTGGTCTTTTTTTGTCAAGCAGGGTCAGCTCAAATCCGGTCATGCAAGTGCATGATGGGTTAAGGGGTAGAATAATTCAAAAGTCAAAAAATAATATTTTTGCCATACACACCCCCCTTTGAAAGAAGGCAATAACACTCATGCATTATACAGTGCATCATCCCGCTCTTTTGATTAACTACCGGCGGCATCTCGCAGCAGGACCAACACTGAGCCAAAAACTGATGTATCATACATGCACACCTGGAACCAGTTAACGGTGCAACAGTTAATGAGGACACGCAGATCTGGCTCAGTCCATGCCGCGAAAAGTTTACTTTTGCCTATTTTATATGGCTTTTCTTTTCTATTTCACCGCTCTCAGGTATTTTCAGCGTTTTTTTTTTTTCGCGCTTCTGTCTGTGCTGTGCAGTATTATCCGGAGTCGCTCGATGACACGCGGTTGATCTGCAGTCTCGGCTCGTGACGGGCAGATGCTCCGGACGACCCCGGGAGAGGCGGCGCAGATTGAACACGTAATGAGACTTTGTGGGAGCTGGTCTTATTTTTTTTTTTTTTTACGCTGACATTGTGCCATTCATGATCTGAGAGGTCAGAGCCGTGGCTGGCCTGGAGAACAGACGATTGGGTCCATTTATATTTTAAACTGTGATTTTAGCATTCATACATATTCTTAATAGATTGTGTTACCACTAGGTGTGGTGACGTCTCTGTCAGTGATGCGGAGGTTGATTTAGCTTTTGAAATTAGAAATTATAATCTATATTTGGTCCAGGAGAGTGACAGAAGGATGGATAGAGAGGAAGAGGGGGGGGGGGCACAATATGTGTTTGTACTGTCTAACATCCCAGAGACAATTGTATGCATTACAAGTCTTTTTCACACCTTGCACAGATTGAACATATTTAAAAAAAACAATCCTATCCATTGTGACCCTGGAAAATAGTTGCGATAAGCTTTAAACTCTAACCCAAAGTGGCAATTAGTGTATTTTTCATCATATAATTAATTGGATCCCAGTTAATCCCTGAAAATGACTTTAAAAATGAAGTAGGAAATGAGTTGCCCTCTGAGGTAATGTTCTAATGTAATGTTCTATAGGTCAAAAGGGTAAAATCAATGAATTTCAGATTTTTCCACAAGGGGGTTTGGAAAAAAGGGCCTTTAACTAACAGCTACAAAAGGCTTTTTTTCCCCACTAAAGGTCATTTTGATGAATGGGCCTTTATTCTCTCTCTGTGTGTGAAGACAGAACCTGGAGCAGAGAGAAATGCAGCCGTGGGCGAGTTGATGTATTTCATTTACAGTTTTATCTGTTTTCATGGCACTTTGATTGTGTGTGTGTTTTCTGGGAGCACGTGGTCCGGCTCCTCAGACACATGCCTGTGAAATCGCGCGTAATGAGGTGTATAATTGAAGTGGGCTTCTGATGTGAATGATCACAGGATGCGGCCGAGGTGCATCGTCGTCGTCCTCCTCCTCCTCCTCCTCCTCGGCTCCTCTCCGACTCTGGTCAGGAAGTGATGGAGCGCCGGGTGCGTTGATCATATTTTTTTATGGACTGAGCTCCTCCATCACTCCTGCTCCTCCTGCTTCGCCAATGAGAGGCTGCCTCCTGTTCTCCCCTCAGAGTCTCTGGGTTTGAGCAGCCTAATGGATGAGCTAATGAAAGGAGGTGGGGGGATTAGTGCTTCATATAAATAGCCGAGTGTGTGCTCGTTTCACACCTGCTGCCGTGTTTCTAATGATGTGTGTGTGCGCTCAGAGGATCACTCATCCTATGGAATGATGCAATTGGTGCCATATAGTTAAAAAAAATGGTTTGTGTTGCGTATAAAAAATAAATATTCCTGCTACAAAATCAGGGCCATCATGGAGCATGTATGATCATGTCTATTAGATGAGGCTGTAAAGACTAAACTACTTTTTTAAGACCTTTTTTTAAAGGCACTTTATAAATAAAATGTATTATTATTATTATTATTATTATTATTATTATTATTATTATTATTATTATTATTATTATTATTATTATTATTATTAATTTGTCAAAATTAAGCTCATACGTCCATGAGCACAAAAACCTGTTGAGTCCCCAAATCCAATCCAATGATTACCTGCTATTCAACTGATGGACTATTTGTTGGTGCCAAACAAGGAAAAAAAGAAGCTGTTAAGCAAATCATACCATGGGGGCTCATTTTACACGGAGAATATCTCGTATTAGACTGGAAGTAAATGCAAATGTTTTTTTTCTGAATTGTGAAACAAACAACATAGTCCTGAGAACATAGATCTCTGATGGTAGGACAGGAAAATGTGAAATCAAGTGCTTAATGTGTGTTACGGCTCAAAGTGTCCCTGCCTCTCCCCCTGTCTCCTCTGTAGCTCCGCCCTCCAATCAGGCCAACGAGGAGCACCTGGAGGAGAAGAGCTTATAAACTCCAGTCTCCGGCAGAAGCGAGAAGCTGCTGAGATTTGTGTTGCTGCCCTCTTTGTTTTGTTTCACTTTATCCTTTTTTATGTCCACGCTGACATTTGCAAAGTAATAATTTAAGTATTAAAAACAGACAAGCTCACAACATATTAGGACACTGAAACAAAAGTTTACAAAAAAAAACCCTGCTGTGCACCCACAGGGTTTGCAATTAACAAAACGATTAAAATGTACAGCAGCCATGTAAATGTCTCAACCAACGTACAGATTATTTCACGGGTCCACAGAGAAGAGACGTCTTTGTTGGGAGGAAACAGCAGGAACTGTGTCAGAGTTGGAAATGAGGCTTAGCGGCCTCATGATAGCTCCTGCTGCTAAAAAGCTGATTAATTCAACACTTTGATAATGACTGAGCTGAGAAACATGGGAGAGGCGTTTGAAAGGCATTCATCAGTGCAGCGTGCCACAGGGGGATAATAGCGGCGCTTTCAAAAGACATGATTCAGGAGCGCAAAAAAAGAAAGAAAGAAAAATCTCATTGGATCTCATACAGGAGCAGAAGAAAGATCTGCTAAAACTCCTCTGCTCTTTGTGAGTCGGTGTGGAGAACGATCTGATGAGGGCAGAATATTTGACATTGGAAAAAGAACTTGTTGTCTTACTCCTATTTTTTTTTTTAAAAAGATCAAAATAAAAGCTAATTAAGCTGAAAATGATTCAATCAATCTACAGATAATTGGAATGCACGGAGCCAGATTTTTGTATATTCAGACTACAGATATATATTTTTTTTTCAGTTTAATTTTACAGCAAGTTAACGTTTATTTATTTTTTAAATCTTGCAATATGACAATATTTCTTAAAAGGAATGAGAACATTACCTCTGGTTTTGAATTTGCTCACTTGGGTCGGAAAAATAAAGGGTAACTTTGATAAAATAAGAAAGTGGTTCTGAAACAATATAGAAATGTCATATGTGTGACTATCTGAGCAGGGCAGTTATTTATGCACTTGTCTTTTAGAACCATCATCAGCAATCACTCCCAATTTAAGATTTTAGGTTAAGACTGAGAACATGTGCAGAAAGGATATCAGAGATAAAATAGATGTTAAGATAGAGAACTTCCATAGACGAAGAGCAAAAAAAAGGAGCGTGCGTGCTGGTGAGATTAGGGTTAGGGTTAGTGGGTGACTCTTCCGTTTCACCCACTTCCCGATGTCTGAGCGACACGAGACCAGGACCAGTGCGTTCGGGGTCCTGGAAAACCCCTATAGACCAACTCTCATTTCTCTGGCAGCAACCCTTAGGGTTAGGGTTAGGGTAAGGGTTAGGGTTAGGGTTAGGGTTAGGGTTAGGGTTAGGGTTAGGGTTAGGGTTAGGGTTAGGGTTTAGGGTTAGGGTTAGGGTTAGGGTTAGGGGATTGGTTAGGGGATTGGTTAGGGTTAGGGTTAGGGTTAGGGTTAGGGTTTGGATTAGGGTTAGGGTTAGGGTTAGGGTTTAGGGTTTAGGGTTTGGATTAGGGTTAGGGTTAGGGTTAGGGTTAGGGTTAGGGTTAGGGTAGGGTTTAGGGTTTAGGGTTAGGGTTAGGGTTAGGGTTTAGGGTTAGGGTTAGGGTTTAGGGTTAGGGTTAGGGTTAGGGTTAGGGTTAGGGTTAGGGTTGGGGTTGGGGTTGGGGTTGGGGTTAGGGTTAGGGTTTTGGGTTAGGGGTTAGGGTTAGGGTTAGGGTTAGGGTTTTTTTATTTATTATTTTATATTTAAAATTTCATTTTCTTTCAATTACTATCTACATTCTTCGTTCTGCGTTCAGAGAAATGAGGGTTAGGGTTAGACCAGGTGAAACCATCAGAACCATCAGAACCATCAGAACCATCAGAACCATCAGAACCATCAGAACCATCAGAACCGCCAGACTAACCAGATCCACCAGATAAAGCAGAACCACCAGAACCATCAGAACCACCGGAACCCTCAGAACCACCAGAACCATCATAACCACCAGAACCACCAGAACCACCAGAACCACCAAAACCATCAGAACCACCAGAAATATCAAAACCAAAAGAACCCTCAGAACCACCAGAACCATCACAACCACCAGAACCACCAGAACCACCAGAAATATCAAAACCAAAAGAACCCTCAGAACCACCAGAACCATCACAACCACCAGAACCACCAGAACCACCAGAACCATCAGAACCATCAGAACCATCAGAACCACCAGAACCATCAGAACCACCAGAAATATCGAAACCACCAGAACCCTCAGAACCACCAGAACCATCAGAACCATCAGAACCACCAGAACCACCAGAACCATCAGAACCGCCAGAACCATCAGAACCACCAGAACCACCAGAACCACCAGAACCACCAGAACCACCAGACCAACCAGCCCCATCAGAACCATCAGAACCACCGGAACCCACAAAACCATCAGAACCATCACAATCATCACAACCACCAGAACCACCAGAACCACCAGAACCATAAGAACCATCAGAACCATCAGAACCACCAGAACCATCAGAACCACCAGAAATATCGAAACCACCAGAACCCTCAGAACCACCAGAACCATCAGAACCACCAGAACCACCAGAACCACCAGAACCATCAGAACCGCCAGAACCATCAGAACCACCAGAACCACCAGAACCACCAGAACCACCAGAACCATCAGACCAACCAGCACCATCATAACCATCGGAACTATCAGAACCACCAGAACCACCAGAACCACCAGAACCACCAGAACCATCAGAACCGCCAGAACCATCAGAACCACCAGAACCACCAGAACCACCAGAACCATCAGACCAACCAGCACCATCATAACCATCGGAACCATCAGAACCACCGGAACCCTCAAAACCATCAGAACCATCAGAACCATCAGAACCTCCAGAACCACCTGAACCATCAGAACCATCAGAACCATCAGAACCATCAGACCCATCAGACCCATCAGAACCATCAGACCCATCAGACCCACCAGACCATCAGAACTACCAGAACTATCTAAACCACCAGAACCATCAGAACTATCAGAGCCACCAGAAGCACCAGACCAACCAGCACCATCAGAACCATCAGAACCTCCAGAACCACCTGAACCATCAGAACCATCAGAACCATCAGAACCATCAGAACCACCAGAACCATCAGAACCTCCAGAACCCCCAGAACCACTAGAATCAATAGAACCATCAGACCCATCATACCCACCAGAGCCACCAGAGCCATCAGAACCATCAGAACCATCAGAACCTCCAGAACCACCTGAACCATCAGAACCATCAGAACCACCAGAACCATCAGAACTTCCAGAACCCCCAGAACCACTAGAATCAGTAGAACCATCAGACCCATCATACCCACCAGAACCACCAGAGCCATCAGAACCATCAGAACCATCAGAACCATTAGACCCATCACAACCACCATAGACACTGGAACCACTGGAACCACCAGAACAATCAGAACCACCAGAAATATCTGAACCATCATCACCCACCTAACCAGAATCTGTGAAAGTTAAACTCTGAGCCCACTGAGCCTGACCCTAAGCCCTAACCCTAACCCTAACCCTAAATCCTAACCCTAAACCCTAAACCCTAATCCGAACCCTAACCATAAACGTAGCCGAGCCGATATATATTTTATGCTTTATCATCAAAGAAAGGGAGAGGGGTGAAACACTCGTCTTTCTGAACAATGGGACTTTTTGTGTGTTTTGAATATTTTCATGAAATGGATGAAGCTGAAAGGTGATGTTAAATAAAAATGTGATTGAGTTTGAATCGAAGGATAGAACAACACAGTAAATTCCCATTCACGAGTGCCTGTTTAATTAAGGTGAACCATTTGAAGCTGCAAACCACAACCACCGAGATGGATGTGTGTAGAGGATGTGAGTCCTAGAGACACACACAAAGTCCTTTGTGTAACTGGGAGGATGATGAAATGTGGGTGAGGGAGCTATGCAATCCATGCATGAAATGTAAATGCGATCGTCGAGGAATCAGATACAGAAAAAAAAAAAACATGTTTTTACGTTAAACTAAGAAAAATTTACCAGGAAAACATAAATATGTTTTATATTAGCACAATTAGCAACAACTAAAAATCCCAATGCATTGACTTCTCTCCCACTAAAATAAGTCGTCGTCTGCACAGTTTCAAGGTCACCAAAGATCTGGTGTGCATGCAAAAAAAATATATATATATACAGTATATATAACATATAAATAAATAAATGGACTAAATAAACGAAATTAACACCAACACTGTCATAATGGAGTTCCACAACAAGCGTCAATTCTCCAGTTAAATGGGTTGGCAAGAGTTGTGCTTTAAATTGATTTGTTGTAATATAAACAAATGGATACGGCTGGGCCGGAGCCATCTGCCGCTGTAATGTAATGATCTGACAGAGCGTGGGCACTGAGGAAAAAGAAAAAAAAAGACACACACACAACACGGAGTTGAATACACTGCACTGCCGCTGACTCCAGATTAACACGCGACAAATTAGTTTGGTAAAATGTAATGTGTAGCCAGAAAGAAAAAAAAGAGCAAAGAGAAAGTTGGGAGGAAATGATTTAAACCGAATACAGGCAAGCCCTGGTTCTTGTTTTCCAATTTCATTGCATCAGTACGTACTGCCTCGACTGTCATAACAACTCCTCGTATTATTACTTATTCATTGACACACAAAAAAAAAAAAAAAAAAAAAAACAATTTGTAAAATGACAAATTTATATACACAGACAATTTTGAAAATGACAAGTTCATTTGGAAGCAATCTTAGAAAAGGGGAATGCAATGCATGATTTTCCATTATGACACGCCTCCGCCGCCCGTATGTGTGTGTGCGTGTGCGTGAGACATTGTGTGCACGAAATTGATCAAGACGGCAGAATATTTCGTATTTACCATGTTAACGCAGCTTTTATAACAGCTTGCAATTTATTGGAATGTCCTGCCTATGCTACAATGATCTATAGTCAAACGCATGATGATGCATCTCATCCTCCTCTTCATCATCTCCACGAAAAACAAGGTTGCGTTCGTTGAGAGACGCACAGGCAAATACAAGTCATTTCAAATACACACATGTATACAGCGTATGATCATAGAAGTTATTCTGCAAAAACAAATGAAAAGTGTGTGTTGAGTGTGCGTGACGACCAATCAGGACTCATGAAAGGCTGACAGCGTTTACTGTGTGTGTGTGTGTGTGTGACAGGAAATCAGGGAAGCGACCATGGCAACAAAAGGCTTTTCAGACAAGGTGTCACTTTGAGTTAGAAACAACGAGAGAACGGGCGGCTGACAGGAAAAAAAAACATTGCCAAGAAAAAGAAGAGAAAAAAAAAGGAAAGAAAGAAGAGGAGAGGAGTTGGACATGACCAGTGGATGAGCAGCCACGAGGATGACGGAGATGAATGTGGCGTCCCGCGGCGCTCCGTCAGCCGGCCTTCATCTGTCTCTTTTGTGCGACGCCTCTCAGCCGGCCTGTACAACCGGCCGGTTTTCTGCTCCTCTCTCTGAGATCGATAACTCCTAAACAACGAATGCACACCGGACAAATTGGATGGATGTGTTTACCGGGCACCTACGTCACCATAAGCCTGGGATATTGATTGTTATGCATATTTATTTTCTTGCTAACCTGCCATCAACGTTTTGAATGCTCTTTTAACAGATCTGAGAACTCCAGGGATAACCATCAAAATATTCCGCATGAAATATCATAAAAAAAAACGAAATGCAACGGTCGAACCATTTGAATATTTCAAAAAGATGTACGAGGAATTAACCCACTTAATATCTGACATGAACACAACAGATAGGTTCGGAACTCAAGGACGACGACGACAAAAAACACATCCGAGCAAAAACGAAGTGGTTTCGAGAAGCTATCGATCAAGAAAACTCCAGCCTGAGGCCAAAGACGCCACTTTTCCTCCACTTGTGTTTCCATTATCTTAGATCACATTCATTTTCTACTTTATGAGAGCGAGCCTCACCGTCATCATCTTCATCATCATCATCATCATCGTCGTCTCGTAGACCTGCAGGATTTCACTCAGTGAGGAAATCGGTTCACGAGGGGAGGCCGTTTTTTTTTCTTTTTCTCAATGGACGCTGTGATTTTCATTCTGGAAGATTGACCCCCCGGGAGAGAGGTCAAACTCTGAGATGGAGAGGTCAAGTATGGAAAAGAAAAAGAAAAAACATCGTCTGCATATCTGTGATTATTGGATTGTGAGCTTTAACTTTTCTCTCATTAAAACCAATAACTGTACACAACGATGTCCATCCCTGATTCAGATGATAAACTGCAGAAAAAAAAACAAAAAAAAGGTTTGGCTTTATAGTGTATAAATAACAGGAACCTTTTTCCTCTGGCTTTTGTCTCTCATAACGCAAGGACGTTTGTAGTCCAACATTTGTAAAGATTTTTTCAACTGACGGGGAATATGTCAAATTTGTCTCTGGATCACTGCCAACTTGCGGCAAAAAAAAAAAAAAAAAAAAATCAAAGCCAGAGAAAGTCGGGATGTCAAAAAAGAAAATAGGCCAAAGCACCTCCGTGTGATGAGAATCCATCGAGGCGATGCTGATAAACTCAAAAAACAGGAAACACCAAACTGGAGTTTGTCAGGACGGAGGATGATATATAAAAAACTCCAAAGGTTACGAGTTTGAAGTGAAACCAACTCTTGTGTCTTGAGGTAAATCTTGAAAAAATATATAATATGTGGAACAAAGGGATTAAAACAGGAATTATATCACATCTGTTTTGTAGTTTAATAAAAAATATCCACATATAGTTATTATATTATAATTCATTTTATTTTGTTTTTTTTTGGTCATTCACACCGGCTCATATTCGCCACAACATCAGAAGGAGATTGTAGAATCATGGATTTTTCTGATTTTGCGTCAGCCTCGTCTTTATCTTTAAAAAGGAGAAAAGGTCTCTTCGTCATTGACAACTGAGACAAAGATACAGCGCTTCTTAGAGTTTAAAAAAGTTTTTTTTTTTTTTTTAAAGGTACATAAAACATCTCTGACATAATCGTGACTTTGTAAAGTTCCACCGCTCAAAGTCACTCTGACCTCTCCCAACATTTCAGGGGAATATTTACGAGACTGTGTCACTTACTGTTTCCTCAACACGTCCTGAGACTTTT
>JAFBJU010001158.1:709568-729568 GCA_016785305.1 Colistium nudipinnis
TCATGTTGGTCACGGTGAATTATTCATCTACAGGACATTTTCACTTTTTTCACAAAGAAGTCCATGACTGGAAATGTCTTTTTTACGATGTTGTGTCTAAATGGCCGTGGAGGAATCCTTTTGGAGAAAACGACGAGTGGCACATTCTGAAAAGCTCAAATCATGTTTGCCGAGTACTCCTGTGTAGCTCCTGTACACACTGCTTGTACTTGTACACCTAATCCTCTGATCACTACTGCAGTGGTGAAACCTAAAACCGGCGCATGCTTGTTAATTTGCATCAAATATCTCCAGTGCACTGAAACTACATAATTACCTCACTAAGGATGAATTGGCCAACATCAAATAGCTTATTTTCTCTCTAATTAAATCCAAACTGGAGCTAAGAATGAAAACTCACTGCTGACTAACTAAGCAGCTGTGTGGAAGCTTAACACTTTAAAAAATATCACTAAGACTTTGCAGTAACAATACACCCATATGGAAAATGTATATATCAAATATATGACACATAATATACTGTGAATATATAAATGGATGTATAGTACTATAACAACTAAATAAGAGACACCACTAGCAATGTCAATGTTACGTGATCTTTAATAAACATATGAATGACAAATATTTGAATTCTCTATAAGATGATATAAAAAAAAAACTGTCACAGTTTACTTTGAACTGAGAATATTTCTGGAATAAAATATGAAAGCGCGGCTTACACAGACACACGCTCACTAGAGCAGCGTTTGTGCACAACAACTGGCCTGCACACCTGTGTGTGTGTGTGTGTGTGTCCCTCCCTGACCTCATTCTCTCCGTGGCTCAGTATGGCCCTGCCCCTTCCAGACAAAATCCATAATTTCTATTTGATGGTGCAGCCGGCCCGGGCTTTCTGGAGGACACTGTCTGAAATTGATGTGTCTCATTTCAGGTCCACTGAGGACGCCAATTACCCTTTGGAAACTCTTTGGGGAGGCTGATGCAACACTCACTTCCTCTCCTCCTCCCTGTGTTGCCTTTTTTTTCTCCCTCCTTATTCCGACGGATTCCCTCTCTCTCTCTCTCTGAATGCTCTTTTCTGGACCTGCTCTATATTCCTTGACCCTCTCTTTGAAAGAAAAAAAATCCCTTGTCTGTCTCAGCCTTTGCTGTTTGTGCGTTTTCTTCGTGTGCTGCATCTTGTTGGGTTTTTGCTGGCATGCTGATCTAATTACAGAAGAAAAAGCATTATATTTCCAGAAATACTTTTAGCATGTTTGTTCCGGGCCCTGAGCTGACTGTCCTACTTGACAAGCCAACAATATGCTGATTTTGAAAGGCACTGAACTTGAACAACCAGGAACCTTTCATTGGTTGTGAGCATGTCCCAGTATTTACCTGTTTTATGTTAGACTGCATGGGGAGATCATTTTCCCGATTGTAAAAATGTACGAGGAACCATTGCAAATGATAATTTCTTTGATTTACCTTCCTTTTTTTTCCTGGGATGTTTGTCACTCTGTGCCCCCCTTTATGTATCCAGTCTTTTACTGAAAACTATATATATATATATATAAATTATGTGAATTTTCTTATAGCCAATGCTGCCATCTAGAGGTGAAATATTAGAGAGCACTTAATACCCACACACAACAGAGAGATCTCACAAAAGATGTTGTGTTTGTGTGTGTGTGTCAGGTGATGTGATCAGTGTCTTTCTCTACAACATCTCTAACTCATGTGAAAAGCCTGTGGGATGGAGAAGCATTAATTCAGTGACACGCACTGTGGCCTTTACATACTTTTAATCTTAAAACTGACTGGGAGCAGATGTTTTACACAGCTAAAGAAAAGGAGAAGTAACCTTCAAAATGCAGCCACGCCCTTTCTCCTCTGTAGCTCCACCCTCAGGATTCCCAATCAATGCAACAACGAGGAGCACCTGGTATGAGAGGCCTTAAATACTCCTGACACCAGCAGAAGCGAGAAGCTCTTGTGGGTTGTGGGACTGCAGGGGGTTTTGCTACTGCTTAGTCTATCATCTATTTTGTATTTTCTTTATGACTTATGTTTATGAAAACTCACGGTTTTCCTGAGTAATGAACCCTCAACACAGGAAAACTCCGGGTTTCCGGTGTTTCTCACTCTTGGGCTGTATTTACGCACCTCGGACAGCAAGGGGCATCAGAACCACCGGATTCTTTTTAGTGTTCCATTGAAAGAATCTCCGAATTAAACTAGATCTGTTTCACAAGGTCAATTCAAAAATGAGATGCCTGACCCCAGCACAAGTGCAGTGTTAGTGAGCCCAGTACTAGTCACAGAACCTGTGGAGTGACCTCTGACCTAAGGGGTTATTTATTCATTTGTCCTATGCCCTGCCAGGAGTGTTAAAGTTTATTATATGAAGAAATACTCTCTCATTGTTACAAATCATCACATGTGTCTCTCTGTCAACTCCGTGTACAGACATGAACACACACGCCTAAAACGGCAGACACACAACGGCTAAACGGGTAAATCCAGTTATGATCAGAAAACAAATCCACTGACAGAAAGTAGCTGATTTACCTAAGGCTATTGTTTGAGGTACATCAAGTTACAAAAAACAATCCACTGGAAAGGGAAAGAGAAACTAAGCTCTATTCTTCTCACACATTCCAAACATTGGGAACATTAGGCAATTAAACCTGTGAACCACCTAACCAGACGTGCAAAGCAAGCAGTAAAGTGCAGAGTGTGGTTTCAATATGCAAATATAACCATTTAAAAAAATAATAATAATAATAATTACATATATCAATGCTTAACATATATATATTATATATATTATATATATATATACATGTATATATATATATATAAATACAGTAGAGGTAGTGCAAATGCAAACATTATTACTACAATTATTATTATAAACAGTATAAATATGTGTAATAATATGTTTGTTTGTGAGGGGGGCTGGGATCCTTGACATGACACCATAAAAGAAATGATTAGGTTATGAATATATGTACAATGTTATGATATGTTATAAAAACAACGATTATAGGGGTAAAAAACTGGGTTAATGATTTAGATTCCTCATTTGTAGAATGTAGACCTTGACCCTTCAAATTAAATATACAAAAACATAAATGTGCTTCAACTGGCTTTTATTGTTGGATATCTTTAAATTTCCTCTTCACAAAGCTGATTTAAACGTGCAAACAAAGACACATTTTTATCAATGCAAATAATACAAACTTGACCCATTGTTATTCTAAATTTTGTTTTATAAATCTTTGATCTTTTCAAAGGCACTATGCGGTTGATTAGTAACACTTGACTTGTGATCATGCTCTTTATTCAGTCAACAACTTTTTCTCCTGCATTTTATGTCATTTTCCAGCAAAAAGTGATCATTTGATGAAAAAGGGCATGTGCTTTTGTCGGATTAATAATTTCACTTGAAAGTAATCAGATACTCGGGACAGGCCTGACTGTCGTGGAAAATGACGAAGATGGAGGGCTTGGCCACGTTGTCTACGACGCTGTCGTAGTGCTGAATGGACACGCTGCCCTTGCTCGGCGGGACGATCATGCTCTGATTCCCGAGTGTGAAATCCCCCGTCAACACGCGGCACAGGTACATGCACTTCTCCCCACTGGCACTGGGTTTGGAGTATGTGTCAGAGGCCGAGTATGATGCCTTGACTGCAAAATACGTGCCTTTGCCGTAACAAGCCGCTGAAAATGAAAAAAAATAAAAAATGAAAATGTTCATGTGTGAGACAGGTGATATAAAAGATAATACATTCGTGTCATGAAAGCAGCAGAGAAACAGTAAATGGGAATAAATGAATAAAAAAAACAGAATCAAATCAAATATAAGATGTGCCAAAAGAAAAGAAATGTACAGCGTGTCGTGAAACAATAATAAATGCAATTGAAATCTAAATGTACCGCAATATATGCATCACGTAACCGCGGTAACGCCTCACCGTTCATTCCTGCGAAGCTCCGGTTGAAGCCGTGGTGGTTGATGATGGGCAGCGTGGTGTGGCACGTGCCGTGGAAGAGTCGCCTCTCGTTGTTCTGATGAGCGTTCCTCTGCTCCATTGCGCGCTTCTTGATGTGTAGGCTCCTCCACAACACGGGGTTCTGGATCCTCTCCATCTAAAAAAGAAAAAAAAAATAGGAAAAATCAAAGCGGACGAGTAACTTTACACTGAATAAATGGATGAAAAGAATAAAAAATCCAATGTTTGAATCTTGGCCTGCCTTGACGACGGTTTGTTTGCACGTGGCCTGGAACAGATTCAACACTTCGGTGTACTCTGGAGTTCCGGCCGTGAGGAGGACGGTGTGACACAAAGTGTTGTCGGGCATATGGTCCCAGTGCAGGGGCAATTCTTCAACTGGGGGAAAAAAAAATCCCAAATTTCCCTTTTGGCATCATGTTTTTGGGGATTTTCAAGTTGGTTTAAATGCACTCTATTCTAGTTTCATGTTATAACTGTGAGGACTTGCTGCCGATATTTGACCTATCAGTGACTTACCTTTCAGTCTGTCCACTCTCTTTATCTGCAGGGTTCCTCCCTGGCCGTCCGTGGCCGGTCCCTTCGGCATGGCGACGGTGTAGCGGCGGCCTTGCACCGTCACTATCACGCTCTGTTTGTTCTGATCCAACGCTTGCTCCAGCTGCAGGTTGGCCTCGGAATCGAAGCTGCGAAACCCCAGGTCTTCCTGATACTGCCAGTCGGCCACGGTCTCCGCCAGCTCCATCATCTTCTTCAGCTCCTCCTCGTCCCGCACCTTTCCCAGCATCTCGTGGATGGCGCTGTAGGCTTCCAGCACGTTGCCGAAGCCCTCGATGGTCATCCAGGCCCGGCCGTCCTTGCACTCGGTGGTGATGCCCACGCCCAGACTCTCCTGGATGTCCACGATGCGCTTGTGGTCGGCATCGGAGAATTTAAGGACGGCCATGTCGGAAATCCTCTTGGTTCTTTGATCCTTGTCTATCAGGTCGCTGATCCACCGCTTGGCTAAATCCACTTTAAACTGCGAGTCTCCGCAGATGTGAAAGCAATCTGGATCCACGGGGTCCAGGGCCTTGATGAGGAAATCTCCTACTTCATGTGGCTTGACAGCACTTTGGCTGGTGAAGTATGCTGAAAGAACAAATTCCAAGGATTTACTTTGGGCAACTGGCGGGCCGGCGGCGGACTCACTTTGTGCGGCCCACGAGTCAATTTTAATTAAATTATGGCGGTCTAGTATCCTACTGGTGGAAGTGCGTGGTCACAATGTGGCCCTCTGGTAGAGAGGACACATTTTTGTGGCTCTGTACTTACATCTAATTTTGTGGAAGCCTTCTGAGAGCCAGCCGGTCTCCTTCTCCTCAGGTTTAGGGGATTCTTCTTCTTTTTTCTCTCTCTGTTGCATGCTGCTGTAGAATTCTGTCACCATGGGTGGCTGGAACACAACGATGCGAAAGGTCTGCAGGGGGCCGGACGGGGACTGGCTCAACACATCGATCAACGCGCCAAACATGGCGTCAGCCACCTGCCTGGCCTGCGCATTGCCCTGACCTGAAAGGGTACAAATGATAGTATAGTATAGTATAGTACAAATTATTTTATGAGTTGTCAATTTTAGCCTGTAAAGCACCTTGAGCTGCAATTTGTGGATGAAAGGTGCTATACAAATACTTAATAATAATAATTATTATTATTATTATTATTATTATTGTTATTGTTGTTGTTGTTGTTTTATTATTATTATTGTTATTGTTGTTGTTGTTGTTGTTTTATTATTATTATTATTATTATTATTATTATTATTATTATTATTATTATTGAGCGGGGCAAAAATGATCTGAGTAGAAATAAGATTGTTAAAGATTTTTTTTTTTTTTAAGTAATTCATGTGTCGTGAGTTATCAGATTAAAAACACTTTAAACTACATTCATCATGTTCTAAATCTCACCTGTGCCGATGGCAGGAAATGAGACGGAGGTGTATGAGTTCTGCATACACATTTGGAGAGCATTTTCCACAACCTGTTTGATTCTTCCTGGCTGCGTCTGTCCCACCAGGTGGAGGATCTTCTTGCACTTGAGGTTCCCTGGCTGGGTCATGACCATGCCCAAGTTGGTCTGAGCACCTGCAGGCATGATTTTGTTTTTATGCTGGTTTTCATTCTAATCTTGTCAGGGACACCGTGTCATTGAAAAGTTGGAGATGAAAATAGTTCCTCACCAAGGGCTTGGCATTCCGCTTCCACTGCCGCACCAGCCGCCGCCAGAATAGCCTTGGATACTCCTAAAGGAAGGACAGAAAATGAACACCTTATACTATATGAATGGAAAGCTCTTTTGGGGGAAAAAAATGTTTGCTAAATCAGATTTGAGGCCGAAATATGTTGCATTTGCTCCAAATTACAGTTGTCACTGTTATTTACCTGATTTAAGAGTGAATGTTTCATTGGAGGAGTTGACAATGACGTCTGTGGTCTCTTTGGTTATGTCTCCGGTCACCAGCTGTACAGCCACATTTCCCATTTTGGTCTCATACATTCCTGAGCTCGAGACCACTTTAGAGAAGGGAGCTAATTGCAAAAAAAAAGAGAGTAAGACATTTATTCAAGTGTTTTCTTTGGTAACAACTCTATGCCTCTCATTACTGAGCCATTTAAGTCCTTCAATAAATGAACCTATCCAGTATTTTTTCAGTGTTAAATGTCCCAACCTGGTCTTGGCGGGGTAACGGAGGCTGCTGCACGACCTGAGGCATTGGGGAACCTCTTTGTGAATTCATCACTAAAAACCTGTGAACAGAATCAGTGTGATCTTCCGCCAATGCCCTCACATATTTTATAAATACTTTGCAAAAAAAAGAAAAATCACTAAAACAGAAAGGACAGACAGCGGGAGGTAATTTCCACCAGAAATGACCACAAATTGAAGACAAAACTCCTTTTGGATCTCACCTGGATGGTTGTTGGGTCTCCGGGGAACAGGATGATCCCAACCTTTCTCAGTGCGGTAGGCTGTACTCTACTGCTGAACGCTGAGATTTCCTGGAACAGCATGGAGGCCACGCGGTCTCTGGGGAACCCCAGATGTCCTGTGCCTATGGCTGGGAAGGAAATGGAGGTGAGGCGATCCTCCTCCACCATTTCCAAGCAATCTTTGAAAATGTCCCTCAGGGTCTGCAAAAGCAAAGCATGAAAAACACTATTAAAGTTGATTTATTATTTGAAAGTTGACACTGCTACTCCCTCCAACTTAGCAACGTACTGAGCAACAGGATTTAAAAAAATATATCACTGGAAATATATATATATACATATCTAAATAGGCTATTTAATAAACCTGTGACATTATGCAAACATTAGCTAAATGAATTCACGATGCAAAAATGCCAAAACAAATGGTCACATTTGGAGAGAAATGAAGCATTTGGTAGTTCACCTCCTCGGCCGCGCCTTCTCCTTTGTCCCAATGAGGTGCGACAGCGTGGAAGATTCTCTTGCTCTTCAGCCTGCAGCCTCCAGTCACGATGATCTCGCCTTCCGCTGCGCTCTCCTTGTGCTCATTAACCAGCAGCTGAAGATGGGGTCCAGCCACGCGAAGGATGGCGTTGGAAACCGCCCCTTTGTTCAGTGCCAGATCCATAGACAAGATGTTCACCACCCCCTCCGTCTAAGAAGTTATCAGTGAATCAACAATCAGTACTCTGGGAGTCTGTCTGTACACCATCGGCCCGTTGTTCATGCGACGCTAATGCTTTTAATAATTAATAAAATAATAAAACAACTCAAATTACCGTGGCATCCTCGATATTGCCTTGAGTCAGGAGGATTTCCAGGCCCTCTTTGGTCTTCACTTGACCCAAACAGCTTTGGTCAGGTTTCCGCGTTTTAGATTTTGGTCCGGGAATCCTCAATAGTTTCAAGGGGGTACGGTCTTTGGCCACTTTGGTTTTTAGTGTCTGAGAATGATCGACTTTGGTTCCAAACGTACATTCCAACGCCTTCCCCATAACCTGCACCACCACATCATCGTTGTCCACCAAGTGGATTTCCTTCAGGGTGTTTTCACCAAACCCCTCCTCGCAGTGCTCCTTGATGGCGTTGACGATGGTTGCCATACACACGTCCAGAGGAAAGCCTTGGTTTTTGCTGATGGCAGGCAGAGCCACGGAGACGCAGCCGGATTTTTCAGCCAGCTCTAAGCTTCCTTTTACGACTTTTTTCAACTGCGCCGTATCCTTTTTGGGCGTGGCCAAATTATACATGGGTCCCACTGCGTGGATGACCTTTTTGCAACGGAGTCGCCCTCCCGCCTCAGTTACGACGCAATCTCCAGACTGTATCTGCCCCCTCAGGCTAATTATTTTATTGCATTCAATCTGCAACTGGGGGCCAGCGGCCTTCGACAGGGCTCCTGCAAGATCACTGCTGTGTTTCAGGTCCGGACTGGAGGGATTGACGACCGCATCCACCAGGTAACTGCACATATCGGCCTTGCTAACGCCGATTCTCACACCATCCAATGTCTGCGCACTATAGCGCAAATTTGATGCCGCATGAGCCGCTTCGCCACTCGTCTCCTCAACCAGCCGCACCAAGCAGCCAGTTTCATTCAAAAGTGAGGAAACGTACATGCTTTCTTTATCTTTGAAGAACTTCCTCAAGCCAGGCTTGGAGACTTTGAAACTTTCAAAGACCACTGAGCGGGACCAGTTGTCCACCAGGGTCTTGCATTGCGTGACATGAGCTCTACAACCACTTAGACAAATCTCCTCCTCTTTAAAGGACACCACCACCTTGTAGTTCAACTCACCCCAACGAGCCGCGTACAATTTTTCTATGTATTCGACTATGGCGTTGGGCTGGACAACCATAGTTTCTTCAACCTGAGTGTTCTCCATTAAGAAGTCATCGAGCTCATCGCAAACCTTATCCACAACCTCCTTGAGGCCACACACCACCACTTGTTGACTGATGGTTTGGATCAGCAGTCTCCTGCATGACCCGCTGTTCTCCTCCTCCACCTGACCAACCAGATGCAGCCACTCCGGCGTCTCCAGGATATTACCATCTTCAACATCGATGACCTGAGATGTCAGAAGCCTCTGCAGATGCTCTTTAGCTTCGTTCAGATGTTTATCGGAGAAAGCGGTAAGTTGCACGCGCTGTGCGTCCATCTTAAATGCTGCATTTATACCATGAGACGCCAGGAGGACATCCGTAAGCTCCTCTTGCTCGTCGAGCTTCAACAAACGCAGAACGTGCTCGTCCATTTCTAAATTCGATAGCATTAATTTACGTATGGCGTCACATATGTATCTGTTAGCTTCCGCAATCTCTTTGCTTAAACCGATTATCGTCAAATCACTGCTTTCTTTGCTGAAGGACATTTTGAGCTCTGGGTAGTTGCAAAGCAAATTTTCCTGAAGCCCATCGTGACACAGGAGGCGGAATATTGACGACGACACTTTGATCACCTTTGAGATGCTACATTTTTGCCTTTGCAACTTTTGGTCAATTTTGTTAACCACTTCACAAAGACTTTGCACCAGACTGTTGACGTCATCCTGCAGGCCAACCACAGCCAACAGACCACTGGCTTCATCAGCCACTAACGCCACATTCTTTTTGTCCTGAAGCTCGTGTTTCATCTTCTCCTCACACTCTTTCCAAACCGCCGAATCCGGCTGGAACTTTGCGGATGTATATTTGGACACGGCTCGTGCAAACGCAGACTTCACACTAGCCCTCCACTCACTGACGAGAACCTTGGCGCCTTTTTGCTGAAGTAGCAAAGGCACGGGGGTCAAGCACACGTCTGATTGGTCGAGGGTCACTTTACAGAAGTGTTTGGCTAGCTCGTTGCGAACGGCCTCTGCTGCCAGTGGGTGGTCTTTCAGGTATTTTAACACGGCAACATCCACGGTCTCGGAGACAGCAGGGGGCAGTTTTAGGGGCGGCTTGTCTTTCCCATAGAGGCATTTTCCAAAAGATTTATAGAAAGGAAACACTCTGATTTCCTTTCCTCCGAAGTGATGCTGCTTCTTCAAGACATTCTGAACAGCTATGGAAAACAAAAACACAATCATTGTCTAATTGACTAGACTTCTGGTTGTCTGTTTGTTCTTAGCATACTACATGTACAGAATATGTGCTTTACCTATACTGTCTTTAAAGGTGATGATGGTTGCGTGTTCCTCTTCATAGAGCTCAACATTTTCCACTTCCCAACCTTTATTATCAAAATACAAGCTGAGGAGATCTTGACTCAAATGTTGGACATCTTCCACTGCGACCTGCTTTGTGACTTCCAGCGCTCGTACCGACAAATGCTTATTTGTGAACATCCTGTTTTGAGGGCATCTCTTCACGAAATCAGCGTTTTCTGTTAAAAAAAAATAATAATATAAATAATCATAACAATTATTATTATTATAATAATTATTAAGCTGATGATTTAAATAGAACCATAAACGTTACATTACATTATATAGATGTATACCGAATTGTTTTGTTAAAGGGGAAACACACACACACAAGCATGATGGAATACCTTTTTCCTTCTGGAAAGTAACCACAATGAAGGACATGTCAGGAATGGCTTCCAGTGTGAAATGTGTTGCGTCAGATGGAGAGTCGGGATTCTTTAAAACGTTCTCCACCAGCATCCCCATAAACTCCTGTGTTAACCCCTCTGGAATATTTCCGATAACTGCTGAAGTGGAGAGCGGCTCTTCGGCCTCGGGCTGAAGTCCAGCTGCAGGAGTGACTTCATCACAGCTTGACTCCACTGTTAAACAGACACTGAGATTACATCCCTTACATGTCCCTCCCAATAGATGTACTTATATTGCATAATATATATATATACAGTATACAGTATATATATATATATATATAAATGCTGCAGAGTTAGAAACATAGTGGTTTTAATTGCACCACTGACTCCTTACATTTCTTGCTGAGGTCATCAGATGGAACTTCCTGTTTAGAACACACACACACACACACATGTGCGTGTATCCAGGGATCCACAAAGAGAATAAAATCCAAACAAATGATGCATCAATAATCAATTGTGTTTCAGACATTCAACATTAAAACAGCAGGAAATGAGAGGAACATGAAATGGCAGGATGCAGCATGACATGCGTTTATAAACTGTAATAAGGCTATGTGTCTACGATTATCATTTATAATTTTTATTATTATGACTGCCATTAATATGAACACCCAACATAGAGCATCACCTAGATGAGATAAATAGATGAGGGCGTTCCACTGAGACAGTAAGTGAAAGTATTTTTAACAGCCATGTACTCGTCGTGTACTTGTCCCTGAGCAGGATACAAAGTACATCATGTGTTTATTTATTTATGTTTTCCTTTTCTTACCTGGGCTGTTTTATCATCTGGAAGTAAACAAACCCTCACAGTGAGGGAAGTCCCTTTACCCAGGTTGATAAGGTGCGTCTCTCGGGCCAGCACATTTCTCTGGACTGAGAATAATCAGGAAAAATAAATCACAGCAAATATACATATAAAAACAATAAAAGTAACGAGAATAATGACAATGATGATCATATTAATCATCATAATAATCATACAACTCACCCTCCTGGGACTGGAAGCGCAGCACCGCCTTCCTGCTGCCGCTCTGGTGCTCCACCTCGCAGTCTCCTCCGCCGGAGCATTTTTTACTCTGGAAATATTTCACTAATTTAACATTTAATCTGGGAATGTTGTTTTCGTCGAACTGGAGGAGCAGTGGGTGAAGATACGCGTCGGCCATGGCTCCTTGACTCTCTCTGCCTACTCAGTCAGCCCTCGTCACTTTACTTTCACTTTTGTTTCCTAAACAACGAAACATTGTCGCACTTGACTCTGAGACGAGATTCAGGAAGTCGTTATTTCACCTGAATGTGGATTTTTGTCGGGGACTCCCAGCTGCACGTTATGCCTAGCTGTATCTGTGTGAAGTTTGGATTTCACCGACGGTACACAACCAGCACACGAAGGTCTACACGTAGGTGTGTGTTTCTTTGTTTCAAATAGCTGACTTTTTAATTGAAAATATGCAGTGATATGTTGTTTAGGAGTGTATTTGACTTCACGATGAAAGTGTGAGACAGTCAAACGCATGAATCCCGTTTGTCATACATAACTCGTGTAATCGATGTATTGTTATAAACAAAATATTTATTATAATACATTTTGTTGACTCTGTCTCCGTCTAGAGGAGTTAAAGGAACCTGCACTTTGTTTTTAGAGCGGAAATGTACTGAGGTGTAACTGTTGGCTAAGGATGAAGTTATATTCTAAATCACTGCTGTTTGTTTTATTACATTATCTCTAAATGTTTCCTCTGAACATCCCACTGTTAATGTTGAATAATTACCGTATCACTGACAGTTAATATTTACAACTTATTTAGCTAATTGTATTTATTGGGCACGCAAACTTATTGTCGTATTATTATGCATTTATATGGCCCGTTTACAATCAGATTAAATGGTGGGTGTTGTCTGGGTGTAATTTGAAACCCAGTATGTGCTTTCTTAATGTTTGAGGTGTGATCAGATATTTTAACCAGACGGACCGATACTCACAGATTTGTTGTTTTTTTTTTGCTCATAGCTCCGTGTAGGAACCATGGATTGTACGTTAGATATTACTCCCCAGGGCCCTTCAGTTAACATTGTGTGGCGGAGCGTCTCCACTCTGAGTCATGTCCTCAAAAGCAAATACGGAGTGGTCCTCATCAATGGTGTGGGTTTGGAAGGAGATCCCCTTCTGGGGAACAAGCAACCCGGAGTCCCCGAGAAGAGGTCCACTCACAGCCTGAGTTCAGGTGTGAAGGTGTCGGTGTGGAGGAACGATCTGATCAATGTTAGGGCGGATGCTGTGGTCAACGCCGCCAACACCATGCTCCAACATTACGGCGGACTGGCTCTGGCTCTGTCCAAGGCCGGTGGTGAACAAATCCAAAAGGACAGTGACAATTACATCCTACTTCACGGAGAGCTGAAAACAGGAGATGCTGTTATCACTGATGCTGGTCTGCTACCGTGCAAGAATATCATTCATGCCGTGGGTCCTCGCCTTCCGCCACATCCTTCCAAGGCTGAAGTCACCAAGGCCGAACCTCTGTTGAAGAAGGCCATCAGAAACGTTCTGGACAGAGTTCAGGAAAACTACCTGAAGACGGTGGCCATCCCGGCCCTGAGCTCGGGACTCTTCCACTTCCCACTATCCCAATGTGCCAACATCCTAGTGTCCACAGTGAAGGACTACTGTGAAAACTCTAGAGGACATCTCCCAAAGGAGATCCTCCTGGTGAGCAACGACAAGGCCTGTGTTCAGGAGATGGAGAGGGCCTGTGGGGAGATCCTGAGCCACGGCCAGCCCATGTCCTACAGCCAGGCAGCAGCTGCCAACACCTCCACACCCTCGGTCCACCTGGGACGAGTCCGTCTCACACTGCACTTGGGTCATATTGAGCTTCAGCAGGTACTAATGTGTCACGCTTACTCATGAGTCATTAGTTTGAATGTGTACTTTCCGTATTTTATGAATTGTATTGTAAAAAGCTGCATTTAGGGACTTTTTTTGAATTTCACTTGCTAGTATCAAGCCTTGGTCACAACCACTATTTGTTCAAATGTTCTGCCTTTTTCAGACTGACGTCATCGTCAACACTGTGTCGTCAACCAGGACACTGAGTGATGGTATGGTCTCGCACGCTTTATCGAAAAAAGCAGGGGGAAAGCTGCAGAAGGAGCTTAACCGTGCCAGCTTTCAGGGTCAAATCATCGTCACTGCAGGCTACGACCTGCAGTGCAAAGAGGTCTATCACACTTTCTGCACTGACCAAGGGAATGCTGCAACAGAGCAGGTACTTTATGCATCCTTATTTACATGTGAAATGTATGGAAAAGGGCAACTATTACTACTAATGTTGTAAATGGATGATATCCATTATTTTAGGAATTTCTGTGACTGAAAGTGTACATTTTATCACTTTGTTAATGACATTTGTACTTGTGTCAATCAAGAAAGCACATAATCTAACTCGCTTAAAATATAGCTCATCGCAAAGAGGAACCTAGCGACAGTTTTGTTTGTTCTCTAATATCTACATGTCTCTGTCCAATGATTCCCTTATTACAGTTCCTTTACTCGTCAGTGTTGGATTGCTTATGGACGGCAGATGGACATCGTCACAAGTCAATTACCTTTCCCGCCATCGGCACCAGAGCCCTCTGCTTCAGCAAACAACAAATCGCCAAGATCATGTTAGAGGCAGTGGCTGACTTTGCCAAGCATTCCAGGGCTGAGTTGGAAATCAATTTCGTCATATTTCCATCAGCCAAAGACACATATAAGGTTGTGTGGAGAGGAAAAAAGAAATGTGCTCATATCACAATACGATAATGATAACACACACACAGTTTTAACGCAATGCTATGATGCGTATAATTATTCTCTCTCTCTCTCTCTCTTTTAGGCATTTGAGGAAGTCATGAGCTGTCTCCAGGGAAAGGCATCTCATCCGAACTTTACGCCAGGTGACTACACAAAATGTCCTACAGCATTAAATGTACACAACAGTGCCCTCTATAGGATTTCCTAGAAACTATAATCATTCATTTGTTCATATTTCCCCGCTGCCATCTGCATTATATTCCATTAAGGAAAAAAGAGTAAAATGGACGAAGATAGACAGAAAAAATTCACTGCAATAGTTGAAAAAATTTAACGAGCAGTGATTTTATGTCGTAGCTACCTGTAATACTGGAAGCTAATTTTAGAAATGTGGAATATTCTCAGAAAAAGATAAATATGCATCTGTTCTATAGAAGTTTCCTTTACATACGATAACCACCAGACTATAACACGTTTGTGCAGCGTGACAAAAAAAGTAATAGAATACTTAAAAATACTATTATACTCATGTTTATTGCAATAGTTACAAACCAGCACAGCTCTTCTACATTGTTGTTATGCATAATTAAACAATCCGTTTCCCTAAAATAAGATTTTAAAAGTTGGCAGTGATTTTGATTAAATTTTTTTTAGCCGTCATGTTTTGTGTCTCCATCAGCTTCGGAGCAGTACCAAGATAAATCCACGTACGTCAAACCTCGCAGCCCTCAGATCAGCCTGAGAGGCCCGTCCGAGGAATCCACACGTGAGGCCAAGCGATGGCTCGATCGCCTTCTCCAGCCGTTGGACGGCGCACTCACCATCCGCAACAACTTCATCCTGCACTTTGGCGAGCTCGAGTTCCAGCAGCTGACCCGCCTGGGCCTTCGCATCGAGGAGTCCTTCCAGAAAGGTCACGCAGTCATCAAGGTCACCGGCAGGTCGGGTGAGGAGGTGGCAGAGGCGGGGCTTAAAGTGGAGGCCATGCTCTGCAACATCCAGGGAGCCTTTGTCCATGAGGAAGGCCAAGCCATGTTTAGAACGTTAAACCAGAACGTCGCCGAGAGAAAAATCATCAAACCTGGAGACTGGACCTTCTCAAGCAGATCATCTGATTTCAAAAAGGAAGGGCTGTGCATCTGCAGGGTACAGTGTGCATAAACTGCGTTTGAGATCAATCCTATTTATAAATCAAATGAATGATTTTAAACTTTTTTTATAGTTGGAAGAAGTTGAGAACGCTGCACTGAACGCGATGTTTGACCTGAAGAAACATCAGCTGCAATGCTTCACTCCCAGAAAAATGTTTCAGCGCATACCTGCACATTTCTGTGAGATGGTCACACGTATTGGATTCCATGCGGTGTGTGCGCCCCCGGCAGGTATGAGGCAGTACAACCTATTCCTATTCTAAAAGATATATATATATATAGATTTTATACGGTCTTGAGAGTGGAATATTTGAATTTCACAGATATAAAATATTTCAAAGATGGCAGATCCGCACATTTTTTGATTTGCATGCACGCTCCTCTACAGATCCAGCATACGGAGAGGGAATTTACTTTTGCGGTAAAGTGAGTGAGGCCATGCAGGTGTGGAAGGAGCCGCACCAGGAGGAGGAGGAGTATCTGTACTTCGTGGAGGCCGAGGTGCTCACAGGAAACTCCACCCCAGGTAAACCAGGTCTCATTCTACCGCATGGTGTGGGAACCACAAGCACACGCATGTACAACAGCTTTCACGGAGGAGCTGACGTCTCTGTCATATTCAGTAGTTATCAAGCGCTGCCCAAGTACATCATCACCTGTAAGGTGAACTAAAATGAAAAAAAAAAAAAAATCATGAGAAAATGTGATTTGTATTTTTATAATCACAGTTTGACAAATGTCAAATTGTAAGCTTTATAAAAGATTTCAGTTGCTTTTTTTTTTTCATTTTAAACTTATTTCCTTCTCTGTGATTAACATGTAACGTAATCCTGAATTTTGTATCTGATTTAACATTGAACTTTGTTGTAACAAAATATACTTAATACATTCGTGCAAATGAGTTTATTCAATATTTAGGGTATACGATAACTAGAGCAATGATGCACTGATCACTGACCTTATAATTATTGCAAACAATTCTAATTTTAATAAAACGTTTGGATCACTGCCTTTTGTTTCTTTTTCTATTTATGTGTTTGGTTTTGACCATTAATATACATTTAGTGCTCATTTAAATCATGGCTGTCCACTTTGGTTTGGTAATAATACATATTTTTATTAAAGGACCATTTCCATATGGCAAACATTAACCTGATCGTCTCTATGCACTTGATGAAACTCAACGCAATTTACATGTTACAAACGTACCATAACAGTTAGCCAAATGGAGTATGTGTATAAAGATAAAGCTTTTATACAGGAAATATATTCTTAATGATACAAAACTGTGGGAAATCACTGTTGACCATGAAATAACATCTGTGAGTTATAGTTTTGGAAATAGTTTGACCAAAGGAAAAAAAACGTTATTAATACATATAACTGCAGAATAAAATGACTCAAACAATCACACAAAGACCAGTATCACCTCTAACATAGAATTTTACAAAACAAATCACTCCTGGCCTGCTCATACTGGAATGACGCTACATTCAAGGATTTATCTTGTACCCTGATCTTTAATCCTAATGTGCGACAACAACAAAAGAAACGTGAGCACAGACTGAGTCAGGGGTTCATTGTGTTATTTGTAAAGTGATTTCTACAATATGACAACAGGAACGTTATTGCGCCCTGACAACGTCAGCCAGGTTTATTGGGGGAAATATGGCACATCTGGCCTCCGCTATTGCTACGACTGAAACGTATCGTATTCATATGAATATAAAGTACTAGCTTATGATTCAAAGTAAATTCCCTCAATGTGACTTCACTTCTTTAACCGCCACTATATTAGTTACACCCTACAGCCTTTACTAATACAGCTAATATATGACCGTCCACAGCATGGCCTTCACAATGTTGGGAGCACATATTTCCTGTCAGCTGGTCCTTGAGTCCTAACCTCTTTTACATGTCGATCTTCAACTCAACACCCTAACCTCAGAGTGACAGACACTAAAAGTCGCGCATACTAAACGTTACACATACGAACCATTAAAACCGGGTCACTCTGTGCACTCGGCGATCTCCGTGCCGTCCACCAGCAGCGTGTGGATGATGCCGTCTCGTCTCTTCCCACTGCTCACCGCCTTCACGCAGCAGTTGTGGTCTCCGAGTGTGAAATGTGTCTCCGTGCCATCGTCCACGAACTCGCCCTACAGACACACAAGCAATGCGTCAGTATCCTGGAGGGTAATTCATATGCACTTTTACAAATCCCTATTAATAATAAATCAAAGTATAGATAACAACAAATAACAAATTGGGAATGGCTACTGAACTTACTGCAGTTTCAATCATCTGCCCGTTACACCAAACGTCCATTGTGTCTTTTTCTAAAAAGAAAGAAAACACAGTAAATCAATGAAACATGCAACAGTTGCGTTACAAAAGACTGATGTGACTGCCAGTTACCTGACAACTTAAAGTGTGTGTAGCCAGCATAAGTTGCTGATTTTACTGAGCTGCTGGAGATCAAATGTGACATGTATGTGGCTGGAATAACTTGAATGTTGCCTGTCCCGATAAAGACAATATTGGCAAGTGTGTTGTTGGCAAGTGTGTAACTCAGAACAGCTGTGCCCGGTGCTCAGGATTAATTGCCACAGAGCCTCATCAGTTCACATTTCTAGATTTATAGATTACATGTATACTCATGTGTCGCGCATGCTTCAGGTGTTTTGCCGCCCGATGGCGTGTCAGCAGTGTAAGAAGGATTAGCTCTGCCCAGATGACAGAGGTGGCTGGAGATGGCAGTGGGCTTAAAGCCATTTAAGAGCTTAGCCTCAGCTCTGACATAATATTAGCGAGTAACTCTGCAGAGGCGGAAAAAAATCATACTGTGCCAAGTATCCATCCAATCTCAAATCTGATTGATTCCATGAATGAACCAACAAACCCCAGACTCTAAGGGTGGATTTAATCCAGCTGTACTAATTCATAAATCAGCGCTGAGTATTGAACTTGTGGATTAATCAGGACAGCAGGTGGTGAATAGAGAGGAACACACCCAGGACCACCCTGGAGTCGGTGCCGTCCAGGTTGAGCACCCAGGTGCTGGTGACCTTTGACCTGTTCTCCATGTACTTCTTCAGGCTCTTCCCGTTGATCTCCAGCGTGTACTCGTACGCAAAACCACTGACGGCGTCGATGTTGATGGTGGCTTTGGTTTCTGACTGGCCCACACTGAAGGTCTCCTTCCCCACCAGCTTAAACATCCAGTCCCTCTTCAGGATCTCCTGGAGGGGACCAGAAATGAAAGGATGTCAGGTTATTACAATAGATAAATAAAAATTAGGCTGTAATAAGGTATGATTCGGGTCCAGACCTTTCCGTCCACAAAGATGACCCTCTTCCCTGTGGTTGTGCCATGTTCAAACTCTATCCTGTGGACTCCATCACTCAGTGCCACCTCCCACACACCGGCAAGGTCACTGGACATCCTGTCTTCATAAGACTCTGCTGAAGACACACAAACACACATTGACAACACCCACACACACATTTAGATAGTGTAACAACTCTGATTTACACACACACACACATATAGTAAAATTCTGCGGGACAAACTCACACAGCGAAACAACACGCACACACACAGTGAAAGAACTCTGCTGGATGCACACACAGTCATTGTGGAGGCACAGGCTAAAAGCTGCTGCTAGCTAATAGATAGCAACACCGTTAATTAGCTAGTAATAAACAAGAGAAAACCGAACGAGATTTCGGTGTGTCCGTGTCTCACCTGACAACGACACCACAACGTGTTAAAACATGATTATTACGTTAGTGATCACAAAACGTGGCTAGAAACAACAAAAAACAACACATCTTAAAGTTGACGCTATTTCTTGCGTGACAACTTCCGGTCAAAGGGAGTCACTTTAAAAGTCGCGGCTGGCACATTTTTTTATATAACATCTATCAGAGTAAATAGGGGTGGAAACATTAACTACATTATAGCAAATATTATCTACAGATGTATAGTATATGCAATTTCCATCGGTGTGTCATCACATCAGTTGATTTACACGACAGCAACAAACCCGTGATTTTATTTTGAAAAATCAAACAGCAGCAATGCCGCATCCGTCGGGCGACATGCTATCTTCCCTCGCGCTAACGTTAACCTCTCTGATAGCCGGGGATAATCTACAATCTGATGCCCAAATTTTAATCCATCGCGATGCTGCGGGATTACCTGAACGGTGATGTGTTAGTGGTGTATAGATTAGAACGGAAACGACTTCAGCGCAGTTTAATCCACAGAGTAAAAGCAACAGTCGTGGCTATGCCGTTACCACGGTAACGGACTAATTCCGCCTACGTATGGGCTGGGCTACGCCCACTCAGTGCCTGGTCAGATTAAAAACCTGGATTAGGATTTTTAAAACATTTTTTATGTAATTATATCTATTTATTTTT
>JAFBJU010001158.1:734568-754914 GCA_016785305.1 Colistium nudipinnis
GGACAAGTGTTTTTTCTTTCAAAGGATTTGGATCCTTGAAAATATAAAAACTCAGCATTTCTTGCTCACTGCAACTCTGCTCTTAAGGTTCTTGAATGTCATTTTCTTTTTGTCACAATTCACTCATTTCGTTTCACGGCCGTTAACCTACTGATGCTGTAAAATCTGGAGAAATTGCGGAACAGTCTTATACTGACATTTCTTTCCTGTGTGTTACAGTAAATAACAAATGATAATAGCAAAATGTATGAGCATAAACTTTAATGACGACATTGCTTCGTTGGATCTAGCCATAGATTAGGACACAGAGTCATAATAACCTTGGAAAGCTGTACAAATGTTGTTTTTTTGATTGCGGTAAGGCTAAAGTGGTCTTGCAAGCTCTTATCTGTTTACTCATTCGCTCTCCACTGTGCTCATGCTGTAGGTCTCTAGGTCCTGTTTGTTTAGGGAGAACAAAGGGAGAGATTGTAAGGACTGGGAATCAGTGACTATAGGTAAGACCACATAAAAAATGAAAAAATGAATTCCCAGAAGGAGTCTGTAGTTCCATGATTCACCGAGTAATCCTGAACCACAGCCTCCAGGCCTCAATCAAGGTCAACCGCTGTGCCGTACGGGATATTTTCAGGCGTCCGAGTCCAGTTGAAAATAGCTCGCCTGTTCTCCCACAGAGCAGAAAGCTCTCAAAGAGCCATGGAAATGTTTTGCCAACCCTCACACTGGTGTGTGTGTGTGTGTGTGTGTGTGTTTGGCCTGAAACACAAGGATATCTGTGTGTGTTTGAGTGGCTCAGAAACTCTCCAGGTATCGGGGTTTCTCCAACAGCGTGACCCCTGTTCACCTCCTGAGTGTGGTAATGAAAGTCCAAACCCAACAGTGAAAACGCTGAACAATGATCAATGACTTTTTTTTGATCACTTGTAGGCAGCTGATAAATCTGTGAATGAAACAGCCAAATAGCGCCATCACCTAATGAATGTGTATGGCAAATGTAACAAGTTGTGTTTTTTCAGCCATCTCTCAAGTATATACATCCAACCAACCAAGGAGTCAGCGTATTATATTTTTTGTACATATATATTTCATTTTATACGTTATTTTTCGGCCATCTCTGGTAACAAGTGGTCGGAAAAACATCTGCAGGGATTTTTCACAATGTCACGATAAGATGAGATAAGATAATCCTTTATTGTCCCACAGTGGGCAAATTTGCAAAAGGAGGGGGTGGGAAGAATGGAAGTTTTATGAAGTGAGTGCACAAGCCACATCAATCCTGCAGGTACACAGCTGTGTGTGTGTGTGTGTGTGCGTGCGCGCGCGCGTCTCGGCCTCCTCTGTAGCTCCGCCCTCTAATCAGACTAACAAGCAGCACCTGGAGGAGAAGAGCTTAAAATCTCCTGTGGCCAGCAGAAGTGAGAAGCTGCTGGTTTGTGGGGGGCTGCTTTGGTTTCTGTTGCTGCTCATTTCCCCCCCCCCCAAAAAAAGAGACTTTTAAGCAAAGCAGCTTTGTCCATTGTTTTGTGTTTATTTGTGTTAAATCCTCTCTCAGCTCTATTTGATGTTTTTCCAGTTGATTTGGGTGTCCCATGGCCTGTGTTGTCTTTCCCAATTGGGCCACCGCTTGGTGGGGCCTATATTATGTTCAACATGACAAAAAAGACCAAGTTCTTGAAGGTGTGGGCTTTTCCTTTTTGTTGGCCAGAGAATAAATCAGACAATGGTCAAATGTGTCCCCGAGAACACAAACAACATAAATGGGACAAAGACTAAGATTCCTTCAGGGACCTGGAAACTTTTCTTTCTCCAGTGGAACCAGTTCAGCCCCTCCCTGCTTCACGAAACCAAATATTGCCCATTCAAAACTAGAATGAGCATCACGTCATACACCAGGAATTATAAATGCGCTGGTCTTTCAGTGACATATTGACTGTTTGCACAGCGCCTGGATATAAAAGCAAATTCAACATACATCATGTATTTACCATTCGATCATTATGAGCCCTGAGTGAATGCACACAGGAAATGCGTGTCTTGTGGGACCCATGGAGTCCAAAACTCCACTTTACTTGGACTTGAGCAAATCTCACCCACACGCAAACTGCTTTCACACCCCAACGCTGGAATGTTTCCAAATCTGGACAATTCGTGGAGATGGCTTTTCCTATATAAATAGCTGTGGTCTGAGACATCTGGGTCTATGATGTATGAATACATGTAGACGGTTTGTGAATTGGTCAGAAATGATCGAGTCACTATCATTTTTCAGATGTTTCTCCAGTAATTTAAGTCTCATTTTGGAAAATAGTCAAAATGAGACTGAAGGGGTTGGCAGGAAAAAGGTTTGGAGAAAAATGCCCTGAGCCACATTATTCGTGACGCTTATTACTTTAATGTCCAGTTTGCTGAATAGTGTCAAACATGTTTTTTAGTTTTTTTCTTGTGATGGCTTTTTTTTTTCTTTTTCACCACATGTGCACAAACAGTGAGGAGGTCAATGAAAAGAAAAAGACCTCTTCAAGAAATGAGACAAAAAGGCCCAGGACGCCCTGCAGCTGTTTGTTGCGTAACCGGGGAACAAAGAGTGGGGGAGTGCATTGGACACAGCTGATGCTACCAATCTGCAAACAACTAAGGGAAAAATGACCGCACGGAGGTACATATACGGATTATATGTTAAAACTAGGTTGGAGCGTGTTTGTTTGTCAGCCGCTGAGAGAAGGTTCTCTCGTCATGCTCCCGTGGAACTGGCCTCGGCAGCGGAGTCGTATTTCATTTTTAAATCCTCGAGCCAAACAACCACAGCGGCATTTCAGAGTCATAAAGAAAACTTTACACCCTCCAGACCCAGACACCAGGTTGTCCACAACAACACGACACTTTTCCATGAAAATTCCACCGGATTCATTCACAATGCGCATCTGTTCTTTCATGTTGTCATGTCATGTGAGAGAGATGAAGAACATTTCCTTTCCCGTGTAAATCACACAAATCCACTGTCATATTCCGGGCCAGAAGCTAGAACCACATCAGAACCTGACAATGCATAGGGCGGCGTTTCTCAACACGAGGTTCAGGGCCACCCCGTGGGTTCACAGAATGATTCTACTGGGTCATATAATCATTAAGATATTGAAAAAATAATTAGGAACATTGGATAGACAAGCGAACACCAGTGTGGTGGAGATTTTATTTCACTACTAAGAATAAGAGGGCCATTTTTATTTGTTTTATTAGCAGTGCATCATATGAAAAAAAATAAAAAATAAATCTACACAATAATTCTCACCACTTTTCTGCACAACTGCCAGTTGACAACAACAGAAAAAATAAGATGTTTTTCTGACCGCACTGTGCCTGCGGGATGTCTTGAATTGTATGGAACGGCCAATGGGAGGAGAGTTGACCTTTCATCCAATAAAAGAAGGGGAGACATTCTTTGGTCTTAGGCCGTCGGTTTGTGGTCCGATTCCTCAAAATCTGTTTGAGAGGCCAGTATAAAAAAGAGCAAAGTCAGACGTCTGACTTTGCTCTTTTTTTAAAAACTCGTACAATGAGCTCTCGACAAGATAAACAAGTCGTAAAATATATATACAATCACTGTATCACAGTTTTTCTTATTTTACATGAGCGCAGTAATACTCTTATTTTGAAAAGCCTTCTTGCGCTATTGTGATTTGAAACTTTCCCATTACTTGTGTTTAAATTTTAAAGGAGGGTGGAAAATGTTGTGCCGGAAGCGTGCGAATGAATGCAAATGACGTATTTACATTCGATTAGGGCGGCCGCTTAACACCCTGCTCACTGTGTTTTAATGTGTGACGCAACAAGGGGGGTGATAACGACGTAAAGTGCTGTGATTTCCTTCTGTTTAACTTTCTGCTCCCTGGGAATTCAAATGTGTGGTCGGTCACTCGTCAAATCCTTTTGTGTTTTTCGAATAAAACTTTCCGTCCATGTGGATGCACGGTTTATTTTCCTTATGTCTCGTAGCAACTCTTCTTTCTTAAAAATCTTTAAAAAAAATAGTGGTAAATCCGTCGCTGTTGCCACGGTTACCCGTGATTTTTTTTATTTTTTAGATGTGTGGGTGTGCAATATGTGCCGTCCAGCCCACACAGACAGACACAGACTTTCCTTTTTCAGGGAGCCTCTTGTCTTGAGGTCTTAACTTTGACCCAGTGCCTAAACCGTGGTGTAATGAGAAACTGAGGGACCCGAAGAACCTCTCATTTCATGACATCACCTCTCAGACATGAGAGGGCAGGGCCAGATGGAACAAACACATGTGGAGGACGAGAAACGTGTCCATTCTGCCCACGTCCGACCCAAAACTCCTGTTTCCATGCCCCAGTATTTAAAGCATTAATAATAATAAAAATAATAAGGTGTGTGGGTTGAAAAGCTAAAAATCGCAAACTTTACAAAAGAACTGCAGTTCAACTTATTCCACTTTAAGTTTGACGGTTAAAGTTCAGCCTTTAACTTGGCATTATGGGAGCTCCTCTGCCCACAAATCATCTTTTCCACTTTGGGCCTCTCGCTACCTCCTTGATGGATTTTCTCATTTTCCCATCATCCGGAGGAGAGGTGCCGTCCACGCCGAATCAATGGCGGTCTCACTCGGCCCATAATTCCTCCCCCTCGTCCCCGTCCCGACTCACTCCTGCCAACGCGGCTGCCAAGTCTTTTACGCATTTATGACTCCGTGGCGCGTTGCTGCTGACATCACCAGTGCGTTATGTTTATGGTTTGGAAAAAAAAAAAGGCAGAATTAAGGGTAATTTCCTTTCATACACCGCCCTCGTGTTTTAATCTTAAACACCGCAATGAATCCTATAATAAGTTGACATATTTTCTCGTCTTTTTTTTGGACAAGATTGAAGAATGGGTGTCACTGAAATTGGACAGCAACCGCTGGAGGAAGTGGCGACGTTGCAAAACCTCCTGACCAGATGTGGGTTCCACGTGGAGGAGAGCGTCCACATCACCGCAGAGATATGTGTGTGTGTGTGGAGGGGGGGGGGGGGGGGGAGGGGGGGGGGGGGGGGTCTCTTATCAGCTGCCTGTCATAAAAAACAAGAGATTATCCCTTAATTAGGTAATGTTTTTTGGAGCTTGTACCAGTACTTAATCACATTAACAGTAAAACTCTGCAGCTGCTCTGGTAAAGTTCCCAGCAAGACGCCGACGAAAATAACGTTAGGTAAAAAAAATAAAATAAATAAAAAAAATAATTTAGTGCAGCACGCAATTTCATGCATTAAAATCCAAGCAAAAACATTCCCCATAAAAAGACGATTGATGGCTGCCTACGCTGCAAATGTAAGGAGCCGTGTGCCTGTCAGAGATGAGTTGTAAACAGGACATCCTGTACGAGAACATTTCCTGTGCCTTGAAGTGACTCTGTCTTCAAAGGACGTCCTCCACGGAGGTTTGCTCTCAGGTCGCGGATTTTTGAAGGAGTGAAAACTCTGCTTTTATTTGTATTTACCTGACAGGGGAGGGATTGAACTGTGTGGAATGAAAACATGTGTAGTTAGAATTTGCACACAGAGGAAAGGGGTTGTTGTTGTTTTTTTTTCCATTTCACTCCTGTGTTTACACAGGGCCCACCCACTCACAGACAGAGATACTGGATTGTATTCGGTATGCTGGATTATTGTGCTGAGCTCCGATTGTTGAGGCAGAGGGGCACATTTGAAGAACATTTTCATTTGTGTGGGATTCATCGCCGCCATTTGGCTTTTTCCAGAAATGTTGCCGGTGGCTTGAATCCAAAGATAAACAATTTTCCACATTTTTGGCTCGGCACTTTTTCAATCCTTTTATTCAACGATTGTGAGGCAAATGGGAGAAATGTGGTTTTCATATTATGTACTAAAGATGAATTGTAACCACAGTGAGTTGTCAGAAGACGTGTTCTGGTAAAAAAAAATACTTTTATGTCTAAGCAATATGCATTGTTGTTTTTGTCAACTTCAGACTTCTGTCACGGTATCCCTACTGGACTGGGCCGAGAAACACAAACAGAGTATCTGTGCAAAAAAAAAAGGACTTCAATCTGAAATCTGTTATATTTATTCAACTCAAGACGTCATTGCTCGGGTATGGAACATAAACAGTGGTACACAACTATCTCTGAAAAGCAGAGTTACACAATCCAGTTTTTTTTTTTTTTTTTTTTTTTTAAGGCCAGTAAGGGAGCGAGGGAGGAATGTTTGCCGTATCTCTTTTCATGTATGGGCTCGCGAGCCGCGGTTCATCGTCCACTGACTCACTTTAAAGCCAACCATTTAAAATTGTACCCAAAAAATGACACAACATTAACCGACAGTTACATCTATACCACCTGTTTTCTCCAAAAGACACACACACACACAGTAGCTGTTGTTTCAGGACATAAACCTGGGACAGATAATCATCTCTGGGTCCCACCACCACTGCACCCCCCCCCCCCCCCCCCCCCCCCCCCCCCCCCCTCATCTCTGGGTCCCACCACCACTGCACCCCCCCCCCCCCTCCCATACCCTCCTCACCACCACCACCATCTGCTCCGGGGGTAGGGCTGTCTGTTTCCATGGTAACTGCGTACCCCTCCTCCCCTATATGAGCTGGCTTCTTTTGTGTGTCCCACGTGCAGCAGACTGTTCCATCTGTAACCCGACCAAGCTATACTGGGGGGGTGCTGTAAACTGCAGGACGGACAGCGGAGGTTTCTTTGTCATCGGATCTGCACCCATAGACAATGAAAGTATTATTTTTTTCCTTTTGTCCCGTATGATACTGTGAAAAACGGGGAGGGTGTTACAGAGTGTGGGGCACCATGGATGCAGAAAGAATAAAAAAAAAAACTCACAAGAAGCCCCCTCTGCCCCCCTCCTCCATGAAAAAGAAGGTGACCTTGCAAATTAAGCCCGCTCATCCTCTTTTTACCCCGTGCCTCGTCAGCCTGCCCCCCCCCCCCACTCTCCCAGACGTGGGGTGATGGGCAGCAATAAAAGAGAGAGGGGGGGAAGGCTATGGCAGTAAACCAGAAGGCTACAGAGACACCACACACAACTTGTTAGCTCCAAGGCCCAATGACTCAATGTGTAAAAAAATGTTAATGCAAAAAAAATATATATATATATATATATCACAGCTTTTCTTAAAATGGATCTTCTCAAAAGCTATATATTTAAACTTGTTAAATTCCTATTGTAAATATTATAAATAAAGGTAACTGATTGTGTCTATTTTTTTTGTTTTTTTTCTCATTCCAAAAACAACTTGTGGCCGTGGTACTGTAATTACACACATTCCTTGGCACTAACACCTCCGAATATAGTATATGTGAGACTGTAGACGAGATTTATTTAAATGGTTTTACATTTCAGACTCTCCGCACCGCATGAGGTCCACACCTTGCGCATGTGTGTGTGTGTATGTGTGTGTTTGTTTAAGGTCACGTGTGGAACCCTGATGTGAGGCACAACCTTATGAGGCTCTATTTGGGATTCACAGACTCCCCAAAACCAACCAACACAGATGGAAAACATTAGCGCTGCTGGCAGGAAGCTCAATTTTCTGTTGTAGTTTGAATTAAAACGTAACGGTGTGGGCTGCGTTTACGGCCCAACTTAATCACTTGCCTGTCCCGTGAACATCTGCCAAAACAAACTACAGGTGGAGGTGCCGCCTGCAGTTCACTCCAGCTCACATTCCCCAGAGGTGTTGATGGCTTTTGGAAGGATCTTAAAATCCCTCCGTGGTGAGGACGCAGCCGGTGATTTTTTTTGTAAAGTTCCCCTGGAGGGTTGCCAGGTTCACTTTGCGCGCATGCCATTTTCATACCATGACTTGCACCCTTGTGCGGCGTTGGCACGGAAACAGCCTCAAGAATGCTAAGTTAAGAGATTAAAACCAGCGAGAGCACGCAGCTGTCGGTTTTTTTTCTGGGCAGAAACATCTGCAAGGATGGACAATATAGAGAAAAAGGGACTTATTTCATTCATAGTGTGGTGATGAATACGCAATCACAGTCACCGACACCTAGTTCAGGAGTGTGAGCTTTTTTTTCTTCTTTTTTTTCCCTCCATGCAAACAAGAGGGCCACTCTTGAGCAAAGCCCTTTCACCTCCTTGGAAACGTTGCAACATCATATCCGAGGAACGATGTGGCATAAAAACAGAGACCAAATCAAAACAGGGAAGTAAAGCATTAAAAAAAGAAAAAAAGAAAAAAGAAACAAACAAACCGGAGCTTTTAGTCCAACAACAATGTGGATGAATCACAAATGTTTTTGTTTTTTTTTGGTGCCCACAAGGAAAAGACACAACAATGGAACAAGGGTTTAAATCTCTCCGCTGTTGTGTAATCGCAGGCAACTTGAGTAAGCAGCTTTGAGCCAGATTGTATGTCTCACGTCAGGGTTTAGACCACAAATAATGTGTTTCATACATTTGTCGACTTCATTTTGTCTTTGGTCACCGCTTCACAGGAACGGCCGAGTTTAAAAAGCAGAAATGTTTTTTTCTCTCTGAAAACGGCACCATGGCACATTTCGACCCATAAAGCGGATTTTCTAAAGAGCATTGCAGTGCTTTAACTTTGAGAATAAAGGAAATGTGCTAATTCATGATTTTGACCCCAAGGTGACCCCTAAAAGTGGGGTTCATTCAGATAAGACTCTAATTGTTGCCATGCTCGCTTAAAAAAAAAACCTCTTGGTCAGGAATACCTGCGGTGTGAGTCCACAACCAGAGGCCGGAGTCTGTCCTCAGGAGCCACACGGTTCTGGTTGTGGTCCTGGGCCGGCTCCACTTTATTTTTTATTTTTTGCTCTGTCATTTGGGCTCCGGTCTAACCAGGGTCCCCCCCACATTTCATGGCATGAATAAAAGCACGCTTGTGGTTCACAATAGAGCCGCGCTGCTCCCTGAGAAGGGGGGGAAGGGCGTCACATTCCTTCACTGACCCCCCCCCCCTTGTTTTGCAGCAGATATTAAACAATAACCGCCAGATAAAAATTTAAAGGATGAGAGAGAGCGGCAGCTCCTGATTTTGAAGCTTTTTCTGCGTTTTTTAAAAATATATATTTATTTTGTTTTTGGAGAGGAGGCTGTGCAGGGACGACGGGCCCTCCAGGAGATCCGGGGGACCAACAATGCCATCATTCACCTCCGGCAGAGACTCATCCATGGCCGCAATATTTAATCTGGGTGACTAGTGCACATACCTTTTCATTTAAATGGCGGCTGCGGTGGGAAAAGTGCAGCGTAAGAGGGCTTCTCAGAATTCCACCTTTGTCCGAGTGGGGAAGGCTCATACCAGAGATGTCACATTATTCCCCATCGAGAAAATAATGAATCCGTGTATAAAGTGCTGAGTTCACACCACTCCACCGTTCACACTGTGTGATTCACGACAGCCAGGACCCCTTTTAGTCCTAATGTGGGACATAAATAGTGCACACGCCCCCCCTTTGTCTTGCAGTAATGAACATTATGAAGTGGAGGAATGCATGGGCTCTAATAGATGGGGGAGGGTGGGGTTGGCTGAGGAGATGCACGTGCTGCTCTTGGCAAAGAAAGTGTGACACGGAGGAAAAGGGGGGCCTCAACGACAACTTCCGAAACATCTGCATCAGCAGGAAAGAGGGTGCACGCCGCTGTCAGTGGGTCTCTGAGCTGTTCCACATTTAGCCCACGCCACAGCAGCGGTGGAGGGATGGAGGACGGGTGACAGGCCTCAAAAACCCTGGAGACTGTGGATATCTCCACCTGCTGCTCCCTGCAGGGTGGGCAGATAACACTGGTGGACTCTTACAACCAGCAATTAAAGACAAAGTAGAAAAGTGTATAAATAAATAAAAAAAAACTTCTTCCCCTTCCATGCTTGGAATTGTATTCCAAGTGTATTGTGTTTTCTATCTGCATTTCATATATACATATATATAACAACAAAATAATGTTCCATTGCAGACAAGATTTTTATTTTTTATTTTTTTATTCTTCCACAGATTGATTTATCCAGAGTTAAATCTTATTTCGTCAGTAAAAAAAAAAAAAGAAAGAAAGAAGGCAAAACTGGGATTGCGTCAGGAATGCTGGCGGTGGATGGTTTCCCTCCACAGACAGGGGGTGGGGAGCCCGGCTCCAAACTGGGAGGAGAAAAGGAGGAAGGGGGGGTGGATTTGGGAAACAGTCTTTGTCCTCTCAGCCCGCAGCACGGCACGCAACACGGCCTCCTCGCAAGGAGAGAGAGAGGTCGGAACTGGATGGCTTGATCACGCGGAGAGTGGCAGAGGCGTTTTTTTTTATTATTATTTCCAACGCAGAAGAAACCAAGGGCTTGAATAAATAAGCTCCAGCGATTCCAGAAAGGAGCAACCATCCCGACGCAAGGTAAAAAGCAACACGGGGCTGAAGCGTGGCGGCGGCGCAGACTCATCACGCACTGTGTGTGTGTGTGTGTGTGTGCAGCTCTGGCAAACAATGGTGCTGAGGTTTAACTTGCCTCTTTAACTTTTCGCTGTATTGCTGCCCGGGGTTTTTTGGGACGCTGCGCATTTCCTTCTACGCGTGTGTGGACAAACCCGCGTGAGCCACGAGCAGCGTCGCGAAATGTTTGGTGCGGACGCGCGTTTTACGCGCACAGGCGGTTCGGCTATTGGCGCTGATTAGGGTGCGTTGTGCGCACTCTTTGGAGATGTTCGGTCCATGTGGCACCGAGGTGTGAACACATGGCCCGGTTATTATATGGGTTAGCCACCATATGATATTATCAGTGATATGATGGATCTCATGGGTCATGTTGGGGTCTCAGTGATGGAGGGACGTGTTGGGATGGTGCCTCGTTTCGTTGTTTTTTTGTTGGCCCTCTCTCCGCAGTGCATATGTTCAAAGCCCAAATCTGATCCATGGGTTCCTCAGTGATGTCCTCTGGGCCTGAGCTTTAAACTTAAGTGGCTGTAGATGCCGTGTGTGTGTGCAGGGGGGGTATGTTGGCGCATGTGGATCACCACGAGGGTGCCTCGTTTTTTTTTTTACCTCCAGGTCCCACGCAATTTGGGATTTCTGCCCCAGATGTACCCCTGCAGTGAGTTATTTTTTTTGTGGCTGATGTTGTGATGAACTCCCCCCCCCCCCCCACCATCCACTCAGTGAAAGTCAGTTTTCAGTTTGACTCTATGCTGGTTATTTTTCTGGCCTCTTCCTCCCCAGGCACACAGGGGCCTCTCAGCTTCAGGGCTATATGAGGGATAACCTCCCAGATGTGTGGGGGGGGGGGCACAAAAGCCTCTCTGTTCCCCAGGCCTCCGACACCGATGGAACTTGCTGTTTTCTGTGAGGTGTCTCGGTAGATGAAGACGTGGGGGGGGGGGGGGGAAACAACCTGCAGTGAGTCCCGCCTTGTGGACGCCTTGTCTCCAGAATGGGGGGGGGGGGGGAAACAACCTGCAGTGAGTCCCGCCTTGTGGACGCCTTGTCTCCAGAATTGATCCGCAAGTTATCCCATTTTAGTGGGCAACCGATTTGGACGCCTGTTTCAAAAATGTTGACGTCAAACAAACCTCTTTAAATCTAAATTGAGCTTAGTCTGGTATTGCTGCATATGCCGACCATTAAAGAACATATGCAGGGAAAGAAATGTTTGAAGTTCTTCACAACCCTATACCATAGATGCTCATTAAAACACTTTTTAATGGCGAAATCCACCAAGAAACCACCAGCATAAGTTTGAAAACCGCCATCATTGGCCTTATTCAGCGTCTGAGCTATTATTTTCAAAATAAAACGAATCCGTGCATAGCAGTCTGGTGGTTTTTGACCGTTTTACTGAAAGTGACCAAACTCATCCGAGGACAGGGAAAATATGCGCTCTGGACCACGAAACCACGCCTGTGTTTCGGTTTAGTATATCCCTCTGGGTCATTGGCAGGAAGAAGTGAAATAAATGTGTGCCGAGGAGGCTGAAGTGAACTCGAAGTCCTGGAATAATCCTCCATGTTTTTTTTTGTTTTTTTACGAGTGACGGCGCCCAGCGCCGACCGAAATAACTCCGTGGAAAAGATGCGAGCTCAGGTTTTTCCTCCTCCTCCTCCTTTAACCGGGCTGCTGACGCTTCACTTTCCCAGCAGCCTCCGTTCATCAGCTGATTGAACCACTACAGCCCGTTGATGCCACGCCATCGTTGTTTTCTCAGGTCACAAGTGTCCGACCTCAGCCTCTCTGAGCGCATCATCTGTAACGGATGTCGTTCACAACCGTTTTCCAGTTTTTGTTTGTTTCTCTACTGGCAAAGTTGCTGAGAACGCCCCCACCCCCCCCCACCCCGGTGATTTTATTTCCTTAGGCAGAACACCTTGGATCAGCCCGCGGGTTCAATCGGAGTAACCGGACGCCTGTAAGGCGGATTAACTCTGAAAAGGCTCACTGTGGACCGAGGTGCCAGTGGAGCCGTGTTCAGGCTGTAAACAACCCATAATGCAACACTCTGTTAAAGGCCTCACTGTTAGTCCATTCAAAAAGATTAATGAATTAACTTGTGACCGCTTTGTCTCGAAACATAAGTCAAGCTCCCTTCTTGCCCGGTTTCCTCTCTCCAGAGAGCAGTGGAAAACTAGGCAAAATGTTTTTTTTTCAGGCTCTGGGCAGAAATACTTCATTTTATCCAAATTTGGTGGAATGGAACGCGATATTAAGATATTTGTTGTCATGCGCACAACCACACCGCTTGGTTGTGGGGGCCGTTCGGAAATTTGACATGAAACACAGTTGTGTATATTATCCACCAGTTTAGTCTGGTTGTCTAAGAAGTGAATCCACCGAGCCCGCATCACTTCCATATGCGACGGCTCAGACTTTGTGTTGTGGACTGACACGTGGACAGACCTTGTGTTTCACTTATAGATTCCAGCTGTGAGTTGAGACTCTTTCTGCAACATGTGTGCTTTTTTTTTTTTTTTTTTTTCTGGCTCTTTGCAGAGGTGATTTTTTTTTAATTTATTATTTATTTTTTCCCCCCAGTGTCTATAACCCGCTCCCTTGGGGCTGAACTCGGGGCGACTCCTAACTGTAAACCAAGATTGAAAGCAGCTGATCGGGCTCTGCTCGATTTTTATTTTTTTATTTTTTTCCCCTCCTGTAATTGGGAGCTGAAGAAATTCATGTGAACAAACATCTTCAACTCAGTCACACGCCTCCCCCGAGTTAAGAACATAGCGGGTTATCCTGGGTGTCTGTAAGCGAGATGTGTAGCTGCACAGAGGCCACTCTGTTTATATATATATATATTTATATATATATATATATATATATATTAAAAAAAAACATCAATGTCAGCAGTAGCCACTTATGAGCTGGAAAAAATAACATAATGATTAGTGGATAAAAATAGACAAGTTTCTTATTCTGCATTCAAGGAAAATCATGTGCTGACATTAGTTTCACTGCAGTGTGTGTGAGCATTACTGCAGGAGACAACAAGTCAACAGGGTCTTAAGCCCCTCCTCCTTCTATATGCCTTTATTTATTTTTTTTACATTTAAACACACGTTTGTTAAAAATCTGTTCATCTCCACAGCATAAAAATCATTGATCTCATTCAGTGTAAGAGTGTGATGAAGCAGCGTCTGGGTGAGTCATGGATGTGGTGAATCTGTTTTGTCTTTTTTTTCTCCCCCAAACACGCTATTCAGTCATTTGGTGGGGGGGAAATCTGACGCAAACGTGTGTGCGTCATGCGTTAGATCGTTGTGTGTCAGAAGATGACTTTGCTCAAACGCAGCGTTCTCGGCTCCTCGTTCATGTGTTCACACACGGCTCATTTTTTCAAACCGGGGAGTCGTCCCACAACACAAACGGAGTCTATGAGGCATCGCTGCAGGAATGTTTCTTATTTTTTGAAGGATTCGCAGAGATAGATCCTTGAACATTTTCCATTTTGAATGTAACTTCATATACTTTTTTTTCCAGATCCAACATTGAACTCAGCTAACATGTTTTTTTAAAGACTTGTAGTTATTTCGCCAGTGATTTTTATTTCATTTTTTAATTTTTTAGTAATGTGGCTGTTTACTGAGGCGTTTGTCTTGAGCCTTTGTGGAATATTACTGTTTGACTTCACTGAAGGCTGATAATCAAATCAAGAGCTACCGGTTGGCTGATCAAATCCTTTGTGTTTCTTTCCACTCGTGCTCTAAACAATCAGTCTGTTGGCTTAACTCCTAGTTTACCTAAGAAGATTCAGTCATTCCTGAGCTTTCTGTCTTTTGAACGTCTGTTTGATAAAACCCTTGTTACTGATAACAGTGGCACGCTTTCCTGGGGTGGCACTGCAGGATATTGCCAAATGAAAGGAAAATACTGTATATTAAGTGTCCAGCTATGGAGGGTCAAGATTTCCTGAAATGACTATGAGCTGCTTGATACATGCTTAAACTTGCTGTTGTCTGAATTTTTTTTTTTCTGCTTCTTTAGGTCAGCTAGTTAGATTTTATGATTTGTTTTACACAGATAAGAGCAACAAGAACAGAAAACAGGCTGGAAAGCATGAAGACTAGTTTGGTTTCTTGGTTAGTTTTATTTTTTCACAAACCTGTGTCTTTATTGTTGTAAAGAAGGTCTTTCCTCATCACAGGCTGCAGAAGTGATTTTTAAAGGACTTCTGGCAAATGTGGTGAAATTGCGCCCCCGCGTGGAATTTACATGCAATAACACGCAGTCAAAAAGTGATGGGTCATGTTTTTATTTAACCACATCTCTTCCTTTCTAGATTTTCTTAATTATGACAATTATGAAATCCTCAAAGTCCCAGTTAAATTATTCTACTTTGCCATGTTTATTATTTAAAGGCAATAATATTATGTTTATGCAAATGAATATCATTTATAAATATATTTCTTATTTTTTTAATGCGGCCGTTTTCTCTTTACGCAGATTTGAGAGGTTCCCTCCGATCCCAGAGTCAAAATGAGCTGGAGCTTCCTGACTCGTCTGTTGGACGAGATTTCCAACCACTCCACCTTCGTGGGAAAGATCTGGCTCACGCTCCTCATCGTGTTCCGCATCGTGCTGACGGCGGTGGGGGGCGAATCCATCTACTACGATGAACAGAGTAAATTTGTGTGTAACACGCAGCAACCCGGTTGCGAGAACGTGTGCTACGACGCGTTTGCGCCGCTGTCGCACATTCGCTTCTGGGTCTTCCAGGTGATCATGATCACCACGCCCACCATCATGTACCTCGGCTTCGCCATGCACAAGATCGCACGCATGGAGGACGACGACTACCGGCCCCGGACCAGGAAGAGGATGCCCATCGTGAGTCGAGGCGCCAACCGGGACTACGAGGAGGCGGAGGACAACGGCGAGGAGGACCCCATGATCCTGGAGGAGATTGAGCCGGAGAAGGACAAGGAGGTGGTGGAGAAGCCCAGCAAGAAGCACGACGGACGCCGGCGCATCAAGAGAGACGGCCTGATGAAGGTCTACGTGTTCCAGCTGCTGTCGCGCGCCATCTTCGAGTGCTCCTTCCTCTTCGGACAGTACATCCTTTACGGCTTGGAAGTGGCGCCGTCCTACGTGTGCATGCGCGCCCCCTGCCCGCACACGGTGGATTGCTTCGTGTCGCGCCCCACGGAGAAAACCATCTTCCTGCTGATCATGTACGCCGTCAGCGCGCTGTGTCTGCTCTTCACCCTGCTGGAGATCCTGCACCTGGGCATCAGCGGCGTCCGCGACTGCTTCTGCGCGCCGCGACCTCAGCCGCCCACGCCGCGCCACCCGGCCCTGTCCAGCCAGAGGTCGTCCATCTGCCGCCAGCCCTCGGCGCCTCCGGGGTACCACACGGCGCTGAAGAAGGACCCCACCGGAAAGATGGGCTTCAGGGATAATCTGGCGGACTCGGGCCGCGAGTCCTTCGGGGACGAGGCCTCGTCGCGGGAGCTGGAGAGGCTGCGCAGACACTTAAAACTGGCCCAGCAGCATCTGGATTTGGCCTACCAGAACGAGGAGAACAGCCCGCGGAGCAGCAGCCCCGAATCCAACGGCACGGCGGTGGAACAGAACCGACTCAACTTCGCCCAGGAGAAGCAGAGCAGCACCTGTGAGAAAGGTGACGCTTCTGTTCTACCCTTTAGTATCTTTAATATCTTCCTTTAATGAGGCCAGCTCAGTGGAAGCCTTTAAAAAGTTGCTGTTTACCGAAGTCGGACAACATTCGTGTCCATTTTATTTATCTAGTGTATTTTACGAGCTGTCATTTTTATCCTGTGAAGCACCTTGGGCTTTTATTTTTATAATTTTAATTTATTTTTTGTCATTATTTATTTCTTAATTTTTTCTCCATTATTCAGTTATTATTATTATTATTATGCATCTGTGATAAACAGGAAACCCAATTCTTCTACTAACACTCACACAATCCTCCTGTTCTCAGGTCTCCGTGCGTAAAGGTCATCATCTCTTCACCATCGGGAGGAAGCATGCGCGCACAAGGGAATCAAAAACCACCCGGGGGAGGGGGGGGGGGCGGCGTATTTGTGTACACGTGTTGTCATGAACATGCTTGAGGTGGATGAAGTCAGCTCAAGCCTTCCAGTGTTACGGCCGTGCGTGGTCCAGTGGAAACGAGGAGGAGGAAGAAACCCAGCAGAACACGAGACACCAGCCTGTGTGTGTGTGTGTGTGTTGTGTAGATCCAAAGTGCTAACAAACTACCGTCGTGCAACAAGAATGGTTAAGGTTAACTTCTCCCTCAGGGCAGCTACTCCTTTCATATTTTTTGTTTATTACGAGACTTAGAGCTATTAGTCCTTATTTTTATTCTTCCAGTGTTACGGCCGTGTGTGGTCCAGTGGAAACGAGGAGGAGGAAGAAACCCAGCAGAACACGAGACACCAGCCTGTGTGTGTGTGTGTGTGTTGTGTAGATCCAAAGTGCTAACAAACTACCGTCGTGCAACAAGAATGGTTAAGGTTAACTTCTCCCTCAGGGCAGCTACTCCTTTCATATTTTTTGTTTATTACGAGACTTAGAGCTATTAGTCCTTATTTTTATTTTTATTTTTTCCTCTTTCTGGAAGTTCAGTGATCGCATCTCAAGTTTGCCTTAGAGCCAAAACTGGAACTCCATTTAATGGCATTTTTGGAAGGCCAAGCCAGTTTGAAGTACAGAACCTGTTTCTAAACTGCATGTCTTTTTATTTTTTTGTTGAGGAAGTGAATCAGTGAGTGAGTGTAGATGGGAAAAAAAAAAGATAAGTTAAAGGCACCACTCGTTTAAAAAAGAAAAAGAGAAAGGTACTTGATGTTTGTCACGCTGAAGAAGACATTGTTTCCATTCAAAGGTCTTCTCAAAAGTGTTTTTTTTTTATTTTATTTCCCTCTACACAATGTTGGTACTGCATCAGCTGACTCTCCCCGGTCCGGTGCCTGGTACAGAAACTGGAACTCAAACTTGGGGTGCCTTTGTCCAAAGGAATAAACAAACCTGGGTAATGCTTGAAAAAAACAAACATGTAACTCTTGATATTGTCTCGTTTAAAAACTTGTATTTGATACTGTTCTTTATTTTTGTATTAGTTTTAGAGTATTGTGATATATTGCTCTTGTCACTGTGGCCAAGCATCTTTTTTCCAAACAATGACATTCCCGGCTGTCTCGGTTCCCTGGAGCATGATTTATTGGAAGGATCAGTGGACTCTCTGGAATGTTCTTTGTCTGTTAGTCCCACAGCAGCGGTTTGTGTCATCCGTTAATTTAATTTACACAATCATCAGCAATTTTATTTTAAGAGGTGCACATCTGTGACCAGCAAGTGTTCCATTTTCAGTACAGAGCCTTATTTAATCGTATCTGTTAAATGAGGGGATAATACTGTTTGTCATGTTCCATGTCATAAAGTGCTGATTTCTGGAGTAGTTTTCAAGACTGTTCCAGAATCTCAATTAAGGGTAGGAAATGATTTAATCATTTCCTTGTGAATTTAATGGCTTGAATGCGCTCTCTTAAGGAGCCACCTTTTTCTATTCCGAATCAAACCCACAGTGCCATTAGTGCCAACTCAAATATTGTCATCTCAAGTTATTGTTGAGCAATGCTTTTTGTACTTTTATACTTGTTTTGTATTGATAGTACTTTGTGGGTAGTTTTTTTAATAAATTTTTTCAACAAATATCCTGTTCTCACATGATTTCAATCTAATGTATTACTTGTTTAAAATATTCTAATTCCAGTAACTTCTTAAGCTCGTGTATTTTTGTATTTAAACTGCAGAACCTAGAAAAAAGCCACATAGGACCCTGCTGTGCTGGGATTAAGATTTTGCCTCAATGACTTTAAAAGAGCTCGTAAATGGCTGAATATTTGAACACTTTAAAATATTCCTATGCATTTTGTGGAATTTCAGTTTGGCCATTTTTATGTTTGCCATACAGGATCTTGTAGTGGTAAAGATGTTAATCATGTTTCTGAATCTCCTGTAATAAGTCGATGGAAGTTCATTTTAAACCCTACAGTGACCTGGTGGATTTAAGTGGGTATTACAGCGCCAATCAGAAAGTACATTTGAAACTATAGCTAATGAGAACACATCTGGAGTGTGAGGGTATGTGAGACTAATGTGCGAACAAATGCAACAAAGAAGTCGGAGCACCTTTTTTTTTAATCCAGGAAGCTGAGTTTGTATTGGAATGCATTCACAAACAGAATTTATGAGATGCAGTGTGTTGTAAATCAAATAATGAGGATCATGTGATTTTTTTTTTTATTTTTTTTTTTTGTCTGAAATGAAGTTATATATGTTTGACGATATAAACTCTTAACTACAATTTATTTTCCATCTTTAAATTTTACACAGATTATTTTCTTGCCTTGAAGAAGCAAAATGTTGAAAAAAGGGCTCCGAGCGTCGCAACGATGAGGAGAGCAAATGTGGCGATAAGTCCGGTCTCGGCGTTGCTGGTAGAAAGCTTCATACCCAGGAAACTCACCGTGCCCTCAGTGATGGGTGATCCCGTGGTCGGTGGTGAACCGGTTGCTGCAGGAAAGACAAAACATCCTAGTGTGAGGATTTTTTAAAATGATCTCATAGTACATTTTATCTCCTCACGTTTATCAAACAAAAACAAGTACCCGAGCAACCCGTGTATCACTTTTTTACCTTCGGGCCCGGGTTTCAAACACTCGTGGGGTCCTGAGGCGGGGTCAGGGAATCCGTTGCAGATGATGATGGTGGAGTAGACGCCAACGGACGCCTTGGCCACTCGCGGAAGATTGGGGTCCGATCGGTTGACGTAGAAAAGGCCAAATCTCTCTGAAAAGCCAGTGGCCCACTCCAGGTTGTCCATCAAGGACCAAGCCGTGTAGCCACGGATATCCACCCCATCCAGCAAGTAGGCTGAAAAAATTAAAAATAAATCATCATGACCTTCTGCCCAACCTGATGGTGAATTTCATCTCGTGATTCTTATTTGATATACCTTTCAACGCCTGGTTGATGTATTTTTCATAGTAGTAGCTCCTGTAAGTGTCATTTAGGTCAATAGGCCCCCGCTCTGACATGCCATTCTCAGTGATGATGATGGGTGGATTCCCATACTCCTCCTTGATAAAGTTTAAAATCTTCCGGAATCCAAACGGGGAGACCTTCAGCCAGGATGAGCCCGAGTCCTGCCACGTGCGATCAGCAATGGTCCCCGCACCTCTGCAGACATCCAATCAGATGTACTCCATTTTAAATTTTGCTTACAATAAGTGGATAAAATCAACACCATGCGAATATATATTTTTTTTTTAATAAACTGGATTTTTTTCATGAGGTCACTGAACTGTGTCCATTTTTCCTTTGTATTTACCTATCAGCATCGTAGTGTTGAAGTTTCCCGTAATCCACAGGGAATGACAGGACAGTGGTGTAATGATTGAATCCGAAATAATCGTAGGTGCCCTTGATTCTCTTTATCTCTTCCGGAGAAAACTCAGGCAGCCTGGAGAAAAGAAAGTGAGATGTTGGGATTTGTTTCCCTTTTTGCTCCAATTTCTGTTCATTCCCTTTCAGCATGAAACCATGGTTTTCGTATTACCGAGATTTTGGCAGATTATCAGCCAAACTTCGCTCTCGAACGATTGTCTTCATCATGTCGCTGTAGTCTCCATTAAATACGGGATGAGCAAACCAGCCGATGTAGAACTGCACAAAGAGACACAAGATAAAAACTCAAATTATTGACATACACAGTAAAAGACTCATAAATCGTAAATCATAAAATGTATAAACTTTTGTGAGAGTTCCCCTTCTATTATTATTGGGATAGACTCTATGTGTCTCTACCCCCCCCCCCCCCCCCCCCCCCCCCCCC
>JAFBJU010001158.1:754929-907860 GCA_016785305.1 Colistium nudipinnis
ACTACACCCCCCCCCCCCCCCCCCGTAGCTCCGCCCACTGATTCCCAATCAGACCCACGACGAGCAACACCTGGAGGAGAAGAAGTTAAAAGCACCTGTAGAAGCTGCCAGTGAGTGGATTGCTGTGATTTTGTTTTGTTTGGCCTTTTCCTTTTATTGGGAACATTTCTGTTCTTCAAATTCACCGAGCTTTATCCAATCATAAGGTATGTACGTTTTGTTTGTTTTTTTACTTGGGGTTCATAAGGTGAGTTTTGTTCAACCCAACAATGCCACAAAATGTTTTTGGGTAACAATAGTACCTGCACCACACGTTTGGCGGCATCGATGTCCTCCTGCTTGTAGGGGTTTCTGGGTTCTGACCAATCAGAGTTGATGGTGATGGAGATACTTCCTTTCTGTGTGGCCCGATACTTGTCGTTGTAGAGGTGCCAGGCCTCAGCGTGAGCTTTGAGCAGGTTGTGACCCACGATGTAGGGCAGGGTGCCTGGTCGGAAACTGATGCCTGGATACAAAGAGCGACAGCTGCCGACATTTTCAGGTTTCAAAAGTTCTCCTAAAGCTCAAGCTTACATTTTCCTTGGTGGGCTTATCACAAAAATGCTCAATTTAAGTTCAAATGTGCCATTTTCTTATCAAACAAATAAACATACATTTAGGGTCGAAAGTAAGATTTGACGAGTAAATTAAAGTGATTACCTGGGGCAGCTGCTCCATAGCCATGGCCTACATTGGCTATATTGTACGGCTCATTAATAGTGATCCAAAGTTTTACTTTATGACCCAGTCGGCTAAAGATGAGGTCGGCATAGTCCCTGAATCTGTCAATAATTGTCTCGTTCTCCCAGCCGTCAATGTCCTGTAGAGCTTGTGGAAGATCCCAGTGGAACAGAGTGATCTGAGGGTAAATCAGGAAAAAAAGAAAGAATTAGAATGGCAAATATACCCAATCTATTAAAAATGATTTTCTCTTGAGATGCCTGCAAAAAGTCCACATACATGAGGTTGGATGTTTGCGGCCAGCAGAGAGTCCACCAGTCGGTGGTAGTAGTTGAGTCCGGCCTCATTGATGTGCTTGGTGGTGCCATCTGGAAGCACCCTGGACCAGGATATGGAGAAACGATAGTGGTTCACTTTGAGTTGCTTCAATATAGCAACATCCTCTTCGACTTTATTGTAACTGTCGCACGCTATGTCCCCGTTATCACTTTCGAATACTCGGAGAGGGGTGTGAGCAAACTTGTCCCAGATGCTGAGACCTTTCCCATCTGCTCTCCAGCCACCTTCAATCTGGAAGAGAAAAAACAGCAGGTGGGCAGACATTAGTCCAGATTATGGAAAAGTTAGAAATCATGATTAAGCATTTTTGCATAATCACCTGGTACGATGCTGTCGCAGTACTCCAAAGGAAATCCTTGCGGAAATGTCCATAAAGCATCTTCTCATCATCTGGTAATGGAAACCCGTTGTCCTTGATGACCTGGTAATAATAGTGAGCGGAGTACTTGGGCGTCCTGGGGCGATTTGGGTTTTTTAAGTCCACATGGTGTAACCCAAATCCAACTTTGTACCCATTGAGCCACTCAAAGGAATCCATGAGAGACGTTGCAATGTATCCTTTCACCTTCACGCCGTCAAGGTCATGGGCTGTTGTGGAAAGATGCACAAATTAAGAATCCAAAAATCTAAACAAACAAATGTGTATTTATTGTTTAAAAAAACTAAACGTGTTTATGTCAGAGCACCTTTGAGAGCCTCGTCAACATAAGTCTTGTAAAAAAACACTCTGGCCGAATCATCCACAGGTGTTTTGGATTCTATAGCCACTCCATTCTCAGTGATATAGATCTCCGGCTGCCCGTACTCTTCTTTGATCCAGTTGAGGAGTCTCCTCAGGCCCCAGGCCACGGCTCTCTGTTTACCGATGGCTGTAGTTGGTGAGTCACTTTCCTCTTCTTCTGACAAGTCTCTGTCATTTTGATAAGAGATTGATTTTTGACTCAGTTGAGCTGTGACATGGCTCACTATCTTTGTGGTGTAGTGGTTGATGCAGAACACGTCAGCGGTTCCCCTGATGAAACTCTTCTCCCTGTCTCTTATACACATCTAGATGTGTATAAGAGACAGAAAACATATATTGGATAACACCAAGTGTATTATTATGATATGCAACAGATTTTTTCTGATTTCTACTTCTGTAAAACTTAGAATGAATGTGAATGTGTGGATCACCTGGAGCAAAGGTTCCATATCCATAGCCGAGGTTCGCCACGATGTAGGGTTCGTTGAGGGTAATCCAGAACTTGACTCTGCTTCCAAATCGGCTGAATAAAACCTCGGCGTAATCTCTAAATCGGTGCACGATGGTTTCGTTCTGCCAGCCCCCCACTTCCTGCAGCATCAGGGGGAGGTCCCAGTGGTACAGGGTGAGCTTTAAAAAAAAAAATAGAAAAGATAAAAAGGCTCATTGTATGACGTTTGACTTTTTACATAACATCATTTGAAGCACCGCCTACCTGTGGCTGAATGTTGGCAGCTTCCAATGCATCCAGTAATCTGTGGTAGTAATTTATTCCAGCCTCATTGATGTTTTTGTTGGTGCCATCGGGGAGCACCCTGGGCCAGGAGACGGAGAAGCGATAGTGGGACACCTTCAATTTCTTCAGCACCGCTACATCCTCCTCAATCTTATTATAGCTATCGCAAGCGACATCGCCGTCGTCGCTGTTGCTCACTCTCAGAGGAGTGTGGGAGAACTTGTCCCAGATGCTCAGACCCTTTCCGTGAGCTCTCCAGCTCCCTTCGATCTGAAAGGCAGGAGGTTGTAAGATGTCTTAAGGTATTTTGAAAAGCACTATACAAAATGAATTATTATTATTATTATTATTAATTATTATTATCATTATTTTCATTATTTTCATTATTCTGGTGTCATTGAGAGTGTCGCCACTGTCCCCAGTCTGCATCCCATTCCCAGTTATGTAGATAGGCACTTTGGTAGCGTTCAGATATTCTGTGGAAATGTAGTTTGAAAGGCTTCGGAGACCCCACTGTGCTGAATTGCTAGCAATCTGGAAGTCACCAACTCCCTGAGGACCAGGGCTGCAGCCACCATCGCTGTATTTGACCGTTTTGGTTGTATAGTAGTTTAAACCAAAGAAGTCGGCTGTTCCACGTAGCCTCTTTTTCTCTTCAGGAGTGAAAACTGGAAGCCTTGCAGGCTCAGAGTGAGGACACGTTTTTCTTTTCTCTTCAATTTGGGTCTTGAGTGTTGCAGGATAATCTCCATCTACAAATATGGGATGTGCAAACCAGCCCAGGGTGAACTGCAGGTAGCGATCTACTGCAGCTCTGTCTTCAGGTTTGGAGAACATAGGCTCCACCCAGTCCGAATGAAGTGCAATGCCCACTTTTCCTCCTTGCTTCATCCGGTACTTGTCATTGTAGACGTGCCAGGTCTCAGCATGGGACTTCAGTATATTGTGGGTGGCCTAAAAAAGATGGAAAAAAATCAATCACAGTCTGGCCAAATTACCGGGATGGCATATATTAGCATGTATCTATATTTTAGTCATGGGTTTAAATTCACCTGATAGGAGGCAACTACATAGTCCTTCACTCCGGGGGCATGTTCACCAGTGCCATACCCAGCATGGCTCACCATCCAGGGGCTACTGAACGTGTTCCAGGTCTTGACCCTGTCTCCAAACCTGGAGAAGCAGAAGTCTGCATAGTCCTTGAAGGCTTCAACGATGGACGTGTTAGTCCATCCACCGTGTTCCTGCAGGGCCTGAGGCAGATCCCAGTGGTAGAGCGTGACAGCAGGTTCTATGCCAGATTCAATCAGCGCATTGATCAGCTTGTCGTAGTAGAGAGCCCCTTTCTCGGATCGGCTGCCTCTGTGGCCTGATGGGAAAATGCGCGCCCAGGAGATGGAGAACTGGTAGGTGTCGACGCCAAGACCTCGCAGGAGGTAGACGTCGTAATCCACCTTGTGGAAACTGTCGCACGCTACGTCAGCCGTCTGGTTGTCAAAGGCCATGTCTTGGTGACCGAAGCGGTCCCAGATGGTTTCCCCCTTCCCACCTTCTGACCAGCCACCTTCTACCTTGAAGGACTCACTGGAGGTGGCCCACTGGAAGCCAGCAGGGAAGGATTCCATCAGGAAAACACCTCGCTCTGTCTCAGTCTGGTCCTTAAACTTATCCCACACACTTTGATACCTGTTTCTGGACGTCTTGGTGTCAAGCTGGGGGAGGCTGACGGTTTTGGAGAAGATAAAGAAACTTTGAGGAGAAAATATCGATGACTACATTTTAAACAATTTTTAACCAACTCCTACCTTGCTTGAGCTTCCTCCATGTCCAGCCCAGCCAGCATCTCTGTCATGTCACATCCCACAATGTTCAGGTCATCGTTGTTTTTCAAGACTGTGTGGCGACCACAACATGCAAAAATTTGGTTGGATAAACATTTCTTTTCATATTAAACCATTTGTGATGGACAGAGTGTGCAATTAATTGTGTAGTTGAATGTATTAATAGAAAAGCAATTTCCAAGGTTGTCCTTTAGTTTGCACAAGATTTTCCATGTAAAACTTTACAGACCAATTGCCAGAACTATTTACAACGTTTTAAGATTGCGCTCCAAACAATAAACTGTTATGATGACAGTGCGGTAAAGATTTATGGTCTTGCATGTGCGTTTTAGCTGGTGATTCTGTTCTTCACTTAAGCAAATCTGTTTGTGTGACGAGTAGGAAATGTAAACTTAATGTTAAAAACAAAGTTAATCTTATATTGTTTACTTTTGAGTGATTTCCAATCTTTAACCCCAAATTGTGTTCAGTGTTGTAGCTTATGTGCTTCTGCACATAAGACCAGTGGTGTTAAAACCACAGACACAATTATACATTAAGACAAAGGAGCTGTAATGACATTAATTACCTTGCAGGAGATTGCCCAGCAGCTGTAACTGACTGTTAGAACAACCGCGAGCCGTCATCTTGTATATCAGGATAGGCAAATTCCCACTGGAATTCTACAACATAATATAACATGAATGCAGTTGCCGTTTAGTTTAGTTGGGGCGGGGGGGGGGAAACAACGTTTATTGATGAAATTACCCGCAAGCTCCTCAGCTCCTTTTCAAAGTCTGCTGTGGCGGCACAGTTATACTCAATGTGGACGGATAAGAAATCCATCTGTTGTAAGAAAAAAAAAAAAGAAAAGGGAGTTACAGAACGGCATGTTATCACACTATGTATCCCTGAGGGGGAAAAAATATATAAATAAGATATGTAGTAACTTACTGTTTTTAAAGCTTTAATCTGAGGAATAATAGCCACGTCTGTAGCTCTCAAACCGATGGACAGATGTCTCCCTGTAAACGGCATGATGTCACTCTTAATTGAAAAAAAAATGCATTTTCAAAACCACACTAGGACCACACTGGATTTCTACGTTTTCAGCTTTGCTTAAAATGTATTTTCTTTCATAGTTGTTTCACCTGGACTGATAACTGACACATGTAATCTGAGCACACATGTAATCTAAGGGGGTGAAAGGTTTCAGTATCAGCTAGACGGTAAACAAGTCATTTCTCATGACACGTCCATCAATTTTATATATAAACGATTTAACGTTTACTTAACGTCGATATAAACGTTTTAAAATATGTAATCGAGACTATATAGTGATTCATGTTCTATTTAACTTTCTTTTTTTTATTAATCTTTTCCTCCACTGCTTGTTTCACCCACCTCTCTCAGGAAACCATTGATGGTAGAGCTGGTAAACGTCCATGTTGAGCTTCAGGATATTTGGCTGAGATTTGGGAGCAGCCACAGATTCCCAAACATCTCCGAAGTCGCCGAGTGTCACCCAGGAGTTTGCCAGTGCTCCAAACTCCTGAAACACAAACTCTGCATACTGCTGGAACTGCTCCACCACCTCCGGGCTCTCCCAGCCTCCAGCGTACCTGGACCTCAGAGCCTCTGGCACGGAGGATCCATGGAGAACCATCAGGGGCTGGAGGCCCACCTCCAGCAGCTGCCTCACCAGAGTTTGGTAACAGGTCACCGCAGCCTGTGGGGGCTCGCCGCCAGGGCTTGTGGGTAGAAGTTGAGCCCAGGACAGGGGCACTTTGAAGTGGGTCACCCCTCTGCTGTGGAGGTACTCAAAGTAGTGTCTGGATCCAGGAGGTGAGGGACCACTGCAGTCGAAGACGTCTGAGCTTCTGTGTTCAGTCAGAGGGCCGGTGAGGAGCATGAAGCCCTGTCCATTATTCACCCCTCTGCCCCAGCACTGACACACACACAGGGCCAACACACACACAACCCACAACGGGTTCTTCATGGTGGCTCGAAAAATGATGGACTGGTATGATCCGCTGATGTTTTTCCTCTTATTGCATTGTCGGCTAATTCCGATCGATATCACGTCCAAGTGGTGTCAGTTACCAGGTTTTATGGCGGCTGCGTGATAGACAGGGAGACTCTGGACTTGCACATGTCCTCGTCTCTGGAGGTCATGAAATATGTAGTCGCAGTGTGATTGTATCTACTTTTCATGTTGTACAATTGTTTGGTATTTGATAAATGTAATTTAACTCTTAGATGATAAGAGCAGGGCTGATCTGGTCATGATAATCTAACAACCTTTAAAGTTGTATTTTCATTTGCATTTATATTTTGGAGGATTTATATTTGAAATCTGGTCAAACTTTAGCACTTCAATTCATCACCAAGAAATTCATGTTTTATTTATTATAACTCCTCTGGCCAGCCGCATTCGGTAGACAACCTTTTGGAAACCAGAGTGTGTATATTCTCTGGAAGTGCCTCCTTGACCCAATCACAGATATTTTTTGACCTTCATCATAAATCTCCTTATTTTCCTTCTTTTTTTTACCCTTTGTGGTTTATCAGTAACAACCAAGGTTGTGACCACTTGTGCCAAAAGCACGATAATGCCGTTGACCCTCGCTTACCTTATGAAACACTGGGCTTACTTAAGGTTCAGGCTCGTAAACACGACTGCTATAAAGGGTTCACTAAACGAGGGCTCAATCTCTTCCTCCTTCACTTTGACAATATGTCATTACTGGGGAAACTGGTCTTTCTGATTGTCCTCGTTCTGAATGGATTCTGGTGCCAGGGACTGGGGGACCAGCATCAGGCCGTGTTCCTCGCTGGTCCCATGACCAAAAACCAGGTGGAGGGCCTGGATGGAGACGCACCTGGCGGGGCACTGCTGGACACCTTCGACTGCAGCGGCCCCTCACCTCCTGGATCCAGACACTACTTTGAGTACCTCCACAGCAGAGGGGTGACCCACTTCAAAGTGCCCCTGTCCTGGGCTCAACTTCTACCCACAAGCCCCGGCGGCGAGCCCCGGCAGGCCGCGGTGACCTGTTACCAGACTCTGGTGAGGCAGCTGCTGGAGGTGGGCCTCCAGCCGCTGATGGTTCTCCATGGATCCACCGTGCCAGAGGCTCTGAGGTCCAGGTACGCTGGAGGCTGGGGGAGCCCGGAGGTGGTGGAGCAGTTCCAGCAGTATGCAGAGTTTGTGTTTCAGGAGTTTGGAGAACTGGCAAACTCCTGGGTGACACTGAGCAGCTTGGAAGAGCTAAAGTTCACTGAGCTGCAAACCGCTCTGGATGCACACGCCAGAGTCTATCGTCGCTTCCATCAGCTGTTTCCTGGCAGAGGTATTTTGTTTTTATAGTTTTACTAGATTGATTGTGTTTTTTTAATGATAAGATTTCAAGATGTCTTGCAAAAATGGTGTGTGCACATTTCCTCCAAATACAAAACGTTTACTTCTTACGATAGTTTATGGTTTCATTCATTTATCCTTAGTAAATTCTTAGAAAAAAAGGAAGAAACGGAGAACCCTTTTATTGACATGTAGATACCAATAGAGTCCTGTTTTTCATGTATTACTACATCTTCCGTTTATCTTATGCTCCAGCCTTGTTGTTGCTTGATTAGATAACTGACAAAGGTCATGATAAGGAGAATGCTATTGCATGTGAAACTTGCAAGAGAACTTCTTTGGGATTATTATTTTTTTTTTGCAGATGGACAGGTATCGGTTGGGGTAAAGGGCAGCGAAATACAAATCATCTGTCATTCCCCACAACTGGTAAGATCTCACAGATAAAATAAAGTACACTGTCAGTATTATCATTGTTTTATGTTTATATGGCTATAGAAATGGACGAAACAGTTTGATAGACATGCAATGTTGTTTTTTTATGATATGAGGGAAAGATATAGCATGCATGCATCTCCCTTTCAGAAATATTTAGATTTCCTATCGATAAAAGTCGACTATGACTGCACCACTGAGCAAAATCTGGCTGAGGAGCTGCAAAGTGCTATGGTACGTAGTCATTCATAATCTTCAGTCAGAGAAATAATAATAATTAGTGACACACTGTCTAGTCTCCATTCCGGGCACTGGTAGTTCAAGTTTTTTTTCTTCTTAGAAAACTTGTGGAAATAAACCAGTTCTCCTTTATGAAGTGAACATCAATGACTGTTCTCCCTATCACTTCCTGTCCGATAATAAAATATTAAAAGGTAAATAAATATATATTTTTACCATTTTGTGTCACCGATCAATAATCAAAGATACTATTACCAGTGTAATGTGATAGCAATTGTTATAGTTAGGATTAGTTTAGACATGTATTCATCCATGACACATAATATATACAGTAACACAGAATTATCACACTTTTACAGTCCTGAGCAATGCAGACCAAAATGTTCTTGGTTTTGACATGGTGGATCTGTTAAGACCAGCTGACTCCACTCCAAAAAGGTGAGAAATATTGAATCTACAATATACCTCAATGTGTATAGATATTTGCTGGATAGTGTCTTCCGGGTTTCTCCTCTATGCCATTTCTTGGTAAATAATGAGTTGGATTTCTCTCCAATCTAATTATATTTGCAATATTTTTTCGTCTTCATGCAATCGCCTCAAAGGGATGACGTCTACAACAACAGAGATACCCCTCGGAAAACCAAATGTACCTCCACCTACTGCAATACGTGGATCGACTATGCCTCTGTGACCTCATCTCAGCGAGACCTTTTCCTGGAGGAATCCTTCCCTGCTGGCTTCCAGTGGGCCACCTCCAGTGAGTCCTTCAAGGTAGAAGGTGGCTGGTCAGAAGGTGGGAAGGGGGAAACCATCTGGGACCGCTTCGGTCACCAAGACATGGCCTTTGACAACCAGACGGCTGACGTAGCGTGCGACAGTTTCCACAAGGTGGATTACGACGTCTACCTCCTGCGAGGTCTTGGCGTCGACACCTACCAGTTCTCCATCTCCTGGGCTCGCATTTTCCCATCAGGCCACAGAGGCAGCCGATCCGAGAAAGGGGCTCTCTACTACGACAAGCTGATCAATGCGCTGATTGAATCTGGCATAGAACCTGCTGTCACGCTCTACCACTGGGATCTGCCTCAGGCCCTGCAGGAACACGGTGGATGGACTAACACGTCCATCGTTGAAGCCTTCAAGGACTATGCAGACTTCTGCTTCTCCAGGTTTGGAGACAGGGTCAAGACCTGGAACACGTTCAGTAGCCCCTGGATGGTGAGCCATGCTGGGTATGGCACTGGTGAACATGCCCCCGGAGTGAAGGACTATGTAGTTGCCTCCTATCAGGTGAATTTAAACCCATGACTAAAATATAGATACATGCTAATATATGCCATCCCGGTAATTTGGCCAGACTGTGATTGATTTTTTTTCCATCTTTTTTAGGCCACCCACAATATACTGAAGTCCCATGCTGAGACCTGGCACGTCTACAATGACAAGTACCGGATGAAGCAAGGAGGAAAAGTGGGCATTGCACTTCATTCGGACTGGGTGGAGCCTATGTCCTCCAAACCTGAAGACAGAGCTGCAGTAGATCGCTACCTGCAGTTCACCCTGGGCTGGTTTGCACATCCCATATTTGTAGATGGAGATTATCCTGCAACACTCAAGACCCAAATTGAAGAGAAAAGAAAAACGTGTCCTCACTCTGAGCCTGCAAGGCTTCCAGTTTTCACTCCTGAAGAGAAAAAGAGGCTACGTGGAACAGCCGACTTCTTTGGTTTAAACTACTATACAACCAAAACGGTCAAATACAGCGATGGTGGCTGCAGCCCTGGTCCTCAGGGAGTTGGTGACTTCCAGATTGCTAGCAATTCAGCACAGTGGGGTCTCCGAAGCCTTTCAAACTACATTTCCACAGAATATCTGAACGCTACCAAAGTGCCTATCTACATAACTGGGAATGGGATGCAGACTGGGGACAGTGGCGACACTCTCAATGACACCAGTAGAATAGAGTACATGAGGACTTCCATCAATGGGGCCCTGCAAGGTACGCTGATGGGAGTTGTTGATATTTTATTTTGGTGGTTTCATGGTATTATATTAGTCTTGCCGAAATCATGGGTAAAATAAACTTCTGTTTATACTTTGGAGCTTCTCATGATGTGTTGTCAATGTTTAAAATGAGTGACATGGCTGAGTGTCTTTATTGTTTGTTCCAACAGCTATACATCTGGATGGAGTAAATGTGCAGCGGTTTACTGTCCAGTCACTCATGGATGGTTTTGAGGGCCCACAAGGCTACAGTCAACGGTTTGGACTCCACCATGTTGACTTTGACCAACCCGACAGACCCAGGACTCCAAGGCAGTCTGCCTACTTTTACTCTGACATTATTAAGAAAAATGGTTTTGTCTCCAAAGAACGGTTACTTCCTGCACCAGAGGTGAACATCATCAAGCCAAAGAAAGTTTCCCCAATGCCACCTTCCACAGTCCCCTCACAGGCCAAGGACGTCTGGAGGAAATTCTCAAGCCAGACCAAGTTCCAGAGAAAACTCTACCACTATGGAACCTTCCCTCATGGCTTCAGTTGGGGAGTGTCATCTTCGGCTTACCAGATCGAAGGGGGCTGGGACGCAGATGGGAAGGGGCCCAGCATCTGGGACACCTTCACCCATAGACCCGGCAGCATTCCTGGTAATCCCAATGGAGATGTGGCCTGTGACAGCTACCACAGACTGGATGAAGACCTCTACATGCTGCGTGCTCTGAGTGTAAAGTCCTACAGATTCTCTCTGTCCTGGTCCAGGATCTTTCCTGATGGTCAGCGTACCTCCCTGAACCAGAAAGGTGTGGACTACTACAACAGACTCATCGATGGTCTCGTAGCATTTAACATCACCCCCATGGTGACGCTCTATCACTGGGACCTCCCTCAAGCGCTGCAGAACCTCAGTGGCTGGGACAACGTAGACACCATTGACATTTTCAATGACTTTTGTGACTTTTGCTTCGCCACCTTTGGAGACAGAGTGAAATTTTGGATGACCTTCAACCAGCCTCAAACAATCGCATTGTCCGGATATGAACTCGGAAAGAATCCGCCAAATGTCACAAGTCCAGGGGTTGCGTCATACAGAGTTGCACACAACCTGATCAAAGCTCACGCTAAGGCCTATCACACGTACGACGATAAGTATCGCAAGTCCCAAGGGGGTCTGGTATCCGTGGCCCTCAACGCTGACTGGATTGAACCGGTGGATGCGAACGTTCCCAGAGAGGTGGTGGCTGCTGACCGCGCTCTGCAGTTCCAGCTGGGCTGGTTCGCTCACCCTATTTTCAAGAACGGAGACTATCCGGATGCAATGAAGTGGCAAGTTGGAAACAAAAGTGAACTGCAGGGTCTTCCAGAGTCCAGACTTCCTTCCTTCACCGAAGAGGAGAAGAGTTTCATCAGGGGAACCGCTGACGTGTTCTGCATCAACCACTACACCACAAAGATAGTGAGCCATGTCACAGCTCAACTGAGTCAAAAATCAATCTCTTATCAAAATGACAGAGACTTGTCAGAAGAAGAGGAAAGTGACTCACCAACTACAGCCATCGGTAAACAGAGAGCCGTGGCCTGGGGCCTGAGGAGACTCCTCAATTGGATCAAAGAAGAGTACGGGCAGCCGGAGATCTATATCACTGAGAATGGAGTGGCTACAGACTCCAAGACCACAGTCGATGACACAGACCGAGTATTTTATTATAAGACCTATGTTGATGAGGCGTTAAAGGGTGAGTCCACACCAGTCACTAGAGTTTTGTAAAATTCAACCATTTCCATCAATTAATACAGAAATAAATACAGGCCTACTTAGTCGTATTCCCTCATTTTTGTGCTTTTTGTGTTATATTGATCTTTTATAATCTATCTGCAGCCCATGACCTTGACGGCGTGAAGGTGAAAGGATACATTGCAACGTCTCTCATGGATTCCTTTGAGTGGCTCAATGGGTACAAAGTTGGATTTGGGTTACACCATGTGGACTTCAAAAACCCAAATCGCCCCAGGACGCCCAAACGCTCGGCTCACTATTATTACCAGGTCATCAAGGACAACGGGTTTCCATTACCAGACGATGAGAAGTGGTTTTACGGACAATTTCCCAAAACCTTCAACTGGAGCACGGCCAGTGCGTCCTACCAGGTAGAATGTAATAATAATAATGAGAATAATGAGAATAATGAGAATAATGAGAATAATGAAAATAATGAAAATAATGAAAATAATGAAAATAATGATAATAATAATTAATAATAATAATAATAATAATTCATTTTGTATAGTGCTTTTCAAAATACCTTAAGACATCTTACAACCTCCTGCCTTTCAGATCGAAGGGAGCTGGAGAGCTCACGGAAAGGGTCTGAGCATCTGGGACAAGTTCTCCCACACTCCTCTGAGAGTGAGCAACAGCGACGACGGCGATGTCGCTTGCGATAGCTATAATAAGATTGAGGAGGATGTAGCGGTGCTGAAGAAATTGAAGGTGTCCCACTATCGCTTCTCCGTCTCCTGGCCCAGGGTGCTCCCCGATGGCACCAACAAAAACATCAATGAGGCTGGAATAAATTACTACCACAGATTACTGGATGCCTTGGAAGCTGCCAACATTCAGCCACAGGTAGGCGGTGCTTCAAATGATGTTATGTAAAAAGTCAAACGTCATACAATGAGCCTTTTTATCTTTTCTATTTTTTTTTTTAAAGCTCACCCTGTACCACTGGGACCTCCCCCTGATGCTGCAGGAAGTGGGGGGCTGGCAGAACGAAACCATCGTGCACCGATTTAGAGATTACGCCGAGGTTTTATTCGGCCGATTTGGAAGCAGAGTCAAGTTCTGGATTACCCTCAACGAACCCTACATCGTGGCGAACCTCGGCTATGGATATGGAACCTTTGCTCCAGGTGATCCACACATTCACATTCATTCTAAGTTTTACAGAAGTAGAAATCAGAAAAAATCTGTTGCATATCATAATAATACACTTGGTGTTATCCAATATATGTTTTTTTGACTTATTAACCTAAGTTTTTTAACATAAATGTATTTATATATATATATAGAAATCCCATTCTAAACCACACAAACACATCCCACATGTTGTATATTGTTATATACTGGTAATAACACTTGTTGAATGTTTCAGGCATTGTGGGTAAGCAGTACATTGCAGCTCACAACCTGATCAAGGCCCACGCTGAGGCTTGGCACCTCTACAACGACAAGTACCGTGCGACACAGCATGGCATCATCTCCATCACCATCAACTCTGACTGGGTGGAGCCGCGGAACCCGTACAAGCAGGAGGACGTGGAGGCGGCAGAGCGATACTTACAAGTAGGACAATATATGTAAACATCAGAAATGTCCCTATTTGGGAATTTGCTGTTTTTTTTATACATTTCTGTGTGACCCAAACATCCGTGTCACTGTAAATTATAATAATCATGGAAAATATGATTTTTTCCGCAGTTCTTCATCGGCTGGTTTGCCCATCCCATCTTCAATGGTGATTATCCAGACTTAATGAAATCAATCATTCGCAAACGAAGCCTTGCTGCAGGTCTCCCTGAGTCACGGTAAATCCACAACAGCCACATACATTATATCTTCTACACACTCAGTGACTCAATCAATACCTATATTCTACCTATACCTATATATATATAGATATATCTATATCTATATCTATATCTATATCTGTATCTGTATCTGTATCTGTAATTTACAAGAACAATTTCTACCTGTGTCTTCTATAGGCTTCCCGAGTTCACGCCTGGGGAAATCCAGAGGATCCGTGGAACTCATGATTACTTTGGCTTCAACCATTACTGTTCGGTCCTTTCGTACCCTGTAGATTTGGGAAATCAGCAGGATTATGAGGGTGACAGGTAGGCTTGAATTCAGAAAAATGTACATATTACCACAGAAAAAACAACCTTGTATGAATGTTATAAATAAATCTCCAGGGGTACCGGAGTCACGCACGACCGCACGTGGATCGAATCTGGCTCCTTCTGGTTGAAGATCACTCCCTTTGGATTCAGGAGAATCCTCAGGTTCATTAAAGAGGAGTACGGGAACCCACCCATCTACGTCACGGAGAACGGGATCTCAGAGAGAGGAGCGGTGGACTTGAACGACGTCCACAGGACCCACTTTTATGAGAACTACATCAACCAGGCCCTCAAAGGTACTTGGGGACAGATTTAAATTAAGATTGAGATTTTTTTTCAAAAATGAGCATATTATCATTCTATGTATTTCAGCCCAGGTTCTGGATGGGGTGGATCTGAGAGGTTACACAGCCTGGTCGTTGATGGACAACTTTGAGTGGGCTGCTGGGTACTCTGAGCGTTTTGGACTTTTCTACGTGAACCGCTCCGACCCCACGCTTCCTCGCATCCCTAAAAACTCTGCCTCCCGCTATGCCTCCATCATCACCTGCAATGGCTTCCCGGATCCGGCCCTCGGGCCCCACGATTGTTTGAATCCTGATCCCATAACAGGTAAATAAAACGCATTATTATTGTACCCAAATATTCTATCTATCTATCTTGTTTCTCATTCATTTTTGTTTTGTTTTAGCTACAACCGTGCCCCCTGTGACCATCCCTGTTGTGCCTCCGGTTGACTTTTTGGGTCTGAAGCTGTCGCCTCAGGATGCTGAGGTAGCGCTTTACGTCAATTTTGTGATTCTTCTTGTTACGGTGCTGGGAATCATCTTTGTTGTGTATTGGCTCCTGAAAACAAAAAAGAAGCTGAGGAAATCCCTGGCAGAGACACTTAACATGGCGAAAATGTGAGGAGTGTTTTGTAAAGTTTTTAAATCTTCATTAATAGTTAGGTGCAACCTTTCAAGGCTTTTAAATGGAGTTTAACATTGTTAGCTGATAAATGGCCATTTAGATGTGGGCTGGAAAAAAATCTACTTATTGTAACAAATATAGAAAGGAAAATGAAAATCAATGTAAATCAAGAAAAGCAAACAAATGTTTTGTTTATTAATTTTTTATCTTAATAATCTCAGATATAAAGTAATGTGAAAGAAACATGGAAAATAATAACATTTATGAATATTGTGTGACAATATAAATATGCCAGTTCGAGTAAGTGGCCACTGGGTGGCGCCAGTATATCATTTTGTGTCACTTGCTGTAATGCTGATGCTTCAGTGTGTAGTAGCAGTTTTTTTTATTTTTAAATATTAATATTAAACAAAAATGAAACGAAAGGCTGAATAATTAAACACAATTCTGAATATTAAGTACATGATTAAAAAGAAACAAGATATTAAGTAAGGGACATTCATTTTAAGTTACATACATATTTTATCTCTTTTAAAAAGACAAACTGTCGTATCAGACCTTGAGGTATTTTGCTTGAGGATATTTTCTTATCAAAGACCCGGTGGTAGTATTTTTATTTTATTTCCCTGGAGGATTTGGACCCTCTTAACTATTTTTCAGGGACACAGCCCAACACCTCTGCAGCCTCTCTGGGCTTTGTATTTGCCACTTTTTGTTGTGTTTTTTTTTTTTTACCTCTGGCTCAGCCTGGAGGAACCTTGTCAGACGTGGCCCTGCATGTCTTCAGCAGTCAATAACACCGTCCACACAAAACCAGCTCTTTGCGTGACGTGAGGGGTTAGTGGGGCAACCACCCAACTTCTCTGCACCCCTGCTGGGAGACCTACGTCTGGTCTCCAGGGCGACCCCGTTCTTCTCAACAGGATGTACGCATTAACTCGCGGCGGGTGTCTGTTCTCCGTGCTCTCTCTCTCTCTTTCTCTCTCTGCCTGCTGCTCAACAGCTCTGATCAACAAGGGGTCTGTTCAATATCTGAAACCCCAGAGTCTCTCCGGATGAGGAAAACATATTCGCTCATTCGAGGTCGTCATCAAATGTTTTTGGGTCAGGTTGAATAACGTGGAGAAAAGAAAAAAAAAAGTTGGATGACTTGCACACGAGGGGCCTGTTGATCTGCCGGTTACGCACGCTCCTGTAATACAGCTTGGAGGGAACTGCAATAGAAAATAATAGTGTGAAATCATAGGATACGGTACAAAATAGATGCAGGGCAACAACATTTGAATGTTTATTTATTACGTCCACTATCAGAAATAGTCTGTGCCACCAATTGTGTACTTTGCAAATGTACATGTGCAAACACACTCACATGACTTTCCGCGGCAGCTACTAAAGCAAGGAGCACTGAAGCATAGATTTGTTTTTTTTCTCGTCATCTTCCCAGAACAATTAACGTACAGAGTCAAAACACTAATTTGCTCGGTTAAATCCAACAAAAGACTGAAAATATATGTTAAACACATTGAAATGCTTAATGTACCAAAAACATACCAGGAGAGAGTGTATTATTATAGATTGCTATGCCTCCTACAGTTTTCTGGATGGTTTTAATGGTATATTTGTGTATGTGTTCAGGATCAGATTAAATACACCCTGGTTCGCACACTTTGAGTGAAAACGACAAACTCGGCTACGGGACAAAATGAAAGTCACATTATGTCTTTGGGCCCCCACGAGACGCTTGTCCTTCATCTGTGTACGCGCGTTTTTTTTGTGTGTGTTTGCACAGACAATCAAAGATAAAAAATACACGACACACACACACACACATCTGGGCGGCCCCTTCTGAGCCGCGTGCGGCACTGGCACAAAGATGCTGTTGCTTTAATCAAATGCTTGCTGGGTGGAAGTCTCCCCAAAGTGTCATGGAGGCAGAGTGATGGTGATTACAAACGGCCGCATGCCATCTCTGCTCCCTGGTAGGCCCTCCGCTTTTTTTTATGGCCACACTGTGGAACACTTCGCCTGCTCCTCACAAAAAGTTTCTCAAAGTCAACCAGAGAAATAGTTGGAACTCTGCTCTCATACTTTTATTTGTTTTTCTTGTTTTTTTTGTGTACGTTCTGGCATTCTGTGACGTGCCATCTCATTTTACCTGGGTTATTATTTTTTTGGCTTCGTTGTGTTGTTGTGATCTCATCGGATATACAATGAGTGCTGAAAATGTCACTTGTTGTTTAGAGAGAAGTGGGAGTGTTTGGCACTCCTTCCAGGAAAGAGGCTTCCTCGTTGAAATACTAGATCAGGAAAACATTATTAAAAAATCGTGTGGGGTGGGACCCTGGAGCTGGAGCCTGCCAAAATGGAGGAGGGGGGGAGGGGGGAGGGGGGATATGTTCATTCCAATAAATGCAATGTGATACTTGAAGAATGTTTCCAGCTGAGCCAAAAGCTGTTGGAGCCAACACCTTCTGCAGGATTGATGTTGAGGTTAAACCAGGTGTCAGTATAATTTGAGTACAATGCAGTAACAGAGAAAATGGTCAAAATCACAAATCAGAATCACGATGGATGATTTAGAACCACATAAACATATCATAATAAAAATCTCTGGAATTTTTGTCCTCAATTCAATTTTTGGCTGAAGTTTGCCTCTGTGACTCCGATCATTGCTTTAGATCTGGAAATTTGAAGGGGGGTAACAAAACTAACAAACAATTCACAAATATTACACATGTAAAGAATTAAACTAATAATTGGTTGGGTGTTGTTGTGTCTGCTTCCCATGGCAACTTCAGATGTGGTGAGCCAGGTTTGTGAACACGTTGCTGTGTGTTACTTTATGTGTAATTAATGAGGCATGTGTTCTCTCTCTCACACACACACACACACACACACACACACGCGCACACACACTCTCTCTCTCTATGTTTAAGATATTCTGACAAACAAACTGGGCTGATATAAGCCAATATGCTCAAATTAAACATGTTTGTATGTGTGCCAATAAATATTGCTCATATGTAACACATTTATTTTGGAAGCTTCTCCATCCACCTACGTCCTATTTTCTATGCATAAAAAAAAAGTTGTGGAGTTTGAGAAACATGAGACATTTTTTTTTACCAAAGGAAAAAAGTTGAAATATTATACAAAAGTTTTTTTTTCTTTGCTTCTTTGGAAAAGTTGATATATCGATAAAACGCAAAATGAGTCATAGTGAAATGGAAACAGACTTCATGACGTACAGGGAACATGTGATTTAAATGAACACTGAGATTTCTGCTCCTATAATGGGATTACAAATAAAGACAGAGATCAGATCTGATCTGAGGAGAATGAATGACCTCCAGTGGAAAATTAGCACCACCAGCTGTTTAACTCAATTTCGTCCAATTTCTTATAGTTGCATAAGAGTAGTAGATGGAAATGTGAGTTTTTGGTTGTTTTTTTTCTTCTTTTGCTGGAAAGTTGGTTAAATGTTGAGCCAAACTGTGACAGGAAACTTGGCTGGTGTCATTTGAGTTCAACTGTAACATGTCTTGACCAGTAAATGTCTTCAGGCCAATTCTTCCGTTATAATATAATGTCGTATGTGTATTGTCAAGTCAAACTAGAGTTAAAGTTTAATAAAAAGTTAAATTGAAGGAATTTGTCAAGGGGAGTAAACAGGAAGGAACCTTCCGTACTTGCCTATTTGCCGCCCGCACCATTAAAAGCGACGCACAGTGTCATAGCGGTGGAAAATAAACTACGGCAAGAGAAAAGACCGTTTCTTCGCGATTTTGCGCCTGCGGTGATAACAACAATCAGCCGGTAAGACGGTGAACTTTCTAACAACGCACTTTGTTCACGTGGATGATCATTGCTGCAACTAATTATTTGCTTAGCAACCTGGTCGGTCGCCTAGCAACACATAGCGTGTTCACCCTTTAAATGCCACGCGTGACGATGCTTGGGAAGATTGGGAAAGTTTATTGATGAGACGTCTCATTTTATATAAAAAGGACTTAATTTAATAATATTACTTGATTAACTTAAATATATATAATGTGAATAATAAAACCATTTTAATATTGAGTGTTTTCTTTGATTGTTTATTATTATTATTATTATTATTATTATTATTATTATTATTATTATTATTATTATTATTTTAGCTTTTTGTCTCTTATATAGTATTGACAACATCTCAAAGACACTATTGGTTTATTTACACTTAATTTTTGTGACCTTTCTGGTCGTATGGCTACCTCTCATTATATACAGCTTGATGACACAGAACCCAGGATGTAAAAACATCTGCCACCCATATGTGGTTCATCAGCTGCCACAGCACACCGCAAACAGTGTGTACATCAACACTGTTGAACTCACTTTTAGATGTCAGACATCTAAAAGTGAAAGACTTCTTGTCCAAATCAGGAAATAAGATACACATAACAAAACACACACAAAAAAAAGTCTGAAGTGAGCAGCGCTGGTTTTAAAGCTGGTTAGAGACCACTGCTGTGTTTCGGAGTACAATCTCCGAGGGGATCCCGCTAAATCTGTTGGAAATCACCCTATGTGTCTTTATTGAGATCATTATCACAAATATTGCCTTTTGACAGAATCCATTTCCTTTTGTTTTGTGCTCGGCGCAGCCATATCTGCTAAATGTTGCATTCTTCCTCTTGTGAAATCCCACTTTTACAGGTCCCCGCACGAAATAAAGCAGGAATGGAAACTGGAGCAGGAAATTGAAAATCGGGGTCCTGTTGTGTTTGTGGAGGCCGCTGTGCCTACCGCTACTTCCTCCTGAACACGCCAGTGTTCTTTCTACGTGTATCACCAGATGTACGTGTGCCCCGGATAATAATCCTCACCGTCCTTGAGGGGAAAATTCTGGTCACACGTGTATTGCAGAACGTTGTTGCTGTTTTAAACATCGATTAAGTTTTATTGCGAGGGCACTGATACGGCGTTGCCCGACCCGTCCTTGGCTCATTTCTCTCCCACCGCCTGCTTGGCTTCGCTTCAAAGGACATGTGGCAGGATGGCACACAACAGCTGGCATCCAGCTTGTTGCTTCCAGACTTTCCAAAAGCTTTTACCCAATGCCAAAGGCACTTCCCTGAAGACTGTTGCACTTCATTTTCAGGTGTTAAATGTGAGATTTGAGTTAACACATTCCCTTTTTCTCACTACAATATACACAATATCTTCAATCAGTCTTCCATATCTCAATAAAATCACATTCTCAGTTGTGAGATTTGAGTCACCACACCGCAGTTTGTTTTAGTTTACCACAATAGACACCAGAGTCTTCGATGTCTCAATAAAATCCCATTTTTTATGACCCTTATTTAACGGAACGTTTCTGACCACATTGCTGCAAAGTCATTGTGTGCCTCTGCTTCACTTCCTCTGGCAGGTCCGATGGTCTGAAAAATCCTAATTAGCTCTGGCTGTACGATGTGCCACTCGTCTCCAGGAAACAATTAGCCAAAGCCCCTCCATGACAGGATGTAGTCCGCCCGACTTCCTGCGGTGCTCCTTCACCCCGCTGAGGAGAACCTGCGCTCACTACAAACGAACACTCAGGTACTAAATCATCAGAAAAAAAAAAAAAAATGTACTGACTAATTTCACATTTAGAAATGTGCTGGGGACAAAGTTACCCTCATGGAAGAGGTGTTCATTCTGGGAGTCATCACATCGGTATGAATTAAAAATGTTTTGATGCATGTTGTTGCAGAAAGAACGTGTGAATATGAGCTGGAATTTATGGAGATATTTTATTAATGTTTTAATACAGCTGCCAATCTAATCCCTATGAGTCACCGAATGACTCATATGCCATTCACTGCCCCTGCGTCGGCAAATGTGACACAGAGTCGAGTGTAGTTGCGCTGATTTAATATTTGACTCATTCATAAGACACAATGTGTTCTTTATTTTCAGTATTGAACCTAAATAAGGGCCCATCTTAACTTTACCAGGGACATTTCAGTAACGGACATATAATCCCATGTGGGCCGTTGCTGTCGGGGGAAAGTGCTCGGTGCTTACGGAATGTGGATGTCACATATCCCCCGATTGGGAGGAAAAAAAATGAAAATGAAATAAATAACAGCCTGTTATTGTAACCCAGGCAACGGTTTGGTTTTCCTGTGTGCTCAGTCAAACATATTAATGTTATATATCCTGTGTGAGCGGAAGCTTGGAGGTCAGGTGGTATAGTGGCCCCTGGAGTGGGGGACTTTACACCTGAATAACCAGGTCACATAATGTCCAGCGTCTCCCCTGGAGGAACTAGATCCGTTGATAGAAACTCTCGGAAGATGTCTCTTATCAGCCCTGATAATCATGAACAATTTGATTAAAATCAGCCACAACAAAATCCAGGCTAATGATATTTCTCTTGATTAGTTTGTATTTTTTGTTGTCACCAGTTGATGATCACTGGACGTAACTTGTACCGCTTCATATTGTTGGTTCTTAGGGGAAAAATCTCTTAAACGATTACATCCTAATGTAGCCTAATGTAAGTTGTGATCTCTTTACTTTTCATGGCATTGATTAGGCAGAGCGCTTTGATGAAAACTCCCCGTTTCACCAGGTTTAACCACCCGGTGAATATTAGTTCTCTGGCTAATTGCTTTTCTTAATTTGAAAGCACAATCAAAACGCTTTTCGTGCAGCCCTACATTAACAATGTTTTTTTTTTTTTTTTCGCTGAACAAAGAGGAATAAACGTGTTAAGATGCCGCTGGGGAGCTTTGTAATTAGGAGTGAGAGGTGCCCCGGCCCTGGTGGATTTCACTGTTGACTGGAGTGCGTGGTGAAAGTCCCTGTGGGTGTTTCCTGTTTGGCTCCTGTGTGCTGAGGTGAACACACAGCACAACATGGCCAATGGATTTCTCAGTGCCTCTGCTTTGATTTTTCTAACTCAAGATAAGGCTAGCCTGGGTAACCTTGTGCTTACCAATTTTATTTGTTTCAAAAATTGGAATCAATTTTCAAATCCTTGCATTTCACATACATTTTTGTGCAATACACTTTTCCTTTCAAGCAGCATCAAATAGCAGTTTTGTTTTTGTGTAATATGGTGTCGTACACCCTGTAGGTATTAATGAACCACTTCTGCAATTAGGAGTGAAGGTGAAACATGCTGGGCTATTAAATATTTAAATTAAAAAAAGAATCTAATGACACAAGTGGCTCTCAGTGTATTTCTAAAGTTCACCTCCCTGAGGGCAATCAGATGCAGATTTAGACTCGCAGTGTGAAGCGCTGCAGGGTGGTGAGCTTTTATGAAACAGGTTTGGCTGCAGTCACAATGTCGGGCCAAAGCGCTTGTCATAATACGGCTATATATATATATCTTAAACGGCGTAAAATAAAAACCTCAGCTCCCAGCTCAGGCAATCCGTGCAGAGGAGGGAATAGAAAGAAATGCATTCTTATTCAGTTTGAGCAGGGGAGTGCTAGAAATCCTGCACAAATTAAATACATTAAATATCCCATAGACTGTAACAGGATACCGGAGAGCTGCTGATGTACACATTTCCTACATAAAAGGCTTTCCACCTTTCACATCTCTCTTATGCTAGAGATGCACAAATTAATAACACGGGGGTAATCACATTCATTCATGTAACATTTGCCATTTTACAACCGAGTAAATGCACAAAAGCTTTGTTTGTGATTCAAATTACACATCTGTGTGCTAATGTAACACAATCTGCTCTCCTGCCTTTACTGTACAAAAAAAAAAAAAAAAAAAAAAACCCTGCCCAATGTGACTCTTTATCCAGCGGGTTTAAGTGTTCAGCCCCTGTTATGTAATCGATGATAATCCACTGTTACCATGGTAATGCTGCTCACATCTGGTGGTGGAGATTGCACTGTGGTGAAAGTGAGAGTCAAAGTTCCTTTACCATGCATCTCTCCCGTCATTCCACTAATGTGTTGCTGGTGTCAGCAGATTGTGTCCATCACGGGACCATGAGTCTGCAGGAGCAGTGTTATGTGTGGCCTTGTGGACAAGCATGCCATACAGTTTGAATTTGATTGAATATTGATGGTTCTGTGAGGCTGTGCAGATACTCAAAACCTTGGGGGACCAAAAAAAAATTTGCTGTAACAAAATGAGGAACTGTTCAGCGCCAGAAACAAATATAACACCTAATCCACTGATATAACACATTTCATCTTGTCACGTCGAACTCTAAAGCCAGTTCTAATGAAAAAAAGAAACATAAGTTAAAGAGGTGACTGGAAGGGAAACTGTTCAGTCCGTGCAGATGTAATTGCCCAGTGGGTGATGAGAGAGGAATATGAATTTGTGGGAAATTTGGGTTTCCAATAGACTCAGTAAAATGTGCGATACCTGGATGAAAATATTCAAATTTAATGTGTAAAAAAAGGTGACAGATGATTTTGGAAAAAACGATTTGACCCTAAATTTATTTTAAATAGACCGTTGTTTGTTGCTAAAGCAACAACATGTCAAATCTGTAGAAAAAAGCAAAAAAAAAATACACTCTATGTCTGTGGTGGGACCAGCAGAGTTTTATGGCCGGCGATAAAAAAGCAAAAAAATGAAAACAAACCTGAGTGCGATAGGAGGAGAAAAGACACACAATGTGAAAAATTGTGTCACACGTGCAGGCATGTGAGGGATCACTGAAGGCGTCCACGTCTGAACTCCTGCCACCCTCTTATCCATTTGCTGCACCTTAAACTGTGGAGGATGGATGTACGATGGTGAGCGAGCTGTCCCTTGTTGCCTATCCTCTTATTTAACGCTGCATTTTAGGAAAGGCTGCACGCGCACAACAAAAAAAACAAAAACACTTGTCTGTTCTCAGGGAGAGAGGGAGTGTTGGCTCTTTTATGCTATTTTGAAAAAGCATCCCCGAAATCTCTGACTCCGCCTGTTTCAAATACACTTGCTGTCGTCGCCCCCCGTCACAAGGCCAAAATCATTTCACTTAATCAAAAAATTATACAAAACATTCACTGTCACTCACAGTGTGGGGAGGAATCACATGATTTGGTCCATGCGACATGAGTCCCTGGCTAATTTTTCCTCGTCCTCCTTTCTGATTCCTCCCCATGTTTAGATTTAACAGCTGAGAGCCTGCGGGATCTCATTTTCATCAGCTGACCTGCAGACATCACAAACGTTCTGCTCTCTCAACATTCAGCACAGAAAAAAAAAAAGTGTGGGGAGGAATCACATGATTTGGTCCATGCGACATGAGTCCCTGGCTAATTTTTCCTCGTCCTCCTTTCTGATTCCTCCCCATGTTTAGATCTAACAGCTGAGAGCCTGCGGGATCTCATTTTCATCAGCTGACCTGCAGACATCACAAACGTTCTGCTCTCTCAACATTCAGCACAGAAAAAAAAAAACTGTAAAAAAAATTCCCGGGCCTTTTATTGAGTTAGCTGGATGCACAAACACACGCCCTGTTGGCCTTTTCCCCCTCATCTGTGGGCGGCTGAAATCTTGAAATTAAATAAGATAATGGAAAAAGAGGAAAATGATTCGATTATTCCAGAAGGGATACAAGTGGAAATCCTGTCCACTCACGGCAAGTTTATAGCAGTTCCAGCAATTTCTCTTTTTTTTTTTTTTCTATCACATGTACCACATTTGCATGCTCTGGCATCTTCAGCCTCCACTCTGCGTCTTGGCCTGGTCTGAATTGCATTAACCTACTACGTCCAAATGTGCCAACGGCGGCTTATCTCCTATAAGATAATGCTTTGCTCTCTGGAGAATCCTCTTCTATCGTGGGTTTGGGGAAAAAAATCTATCTTCCCATATCCATGCACTGCTGTCAGAGCGATATTACAATGAGGGCAGGCATCGTGTACAGTATTTCCTGCAGAATCTCGGATGACTCGGTAGCTCAAATGGAATTAGACATCGCCCTTTGGTTTGGAGGAGAAAAACCAGCCAGATTTGATGAAGCAGAGTGGCTGACAGGGTGTAGCAGAGAGGAATTAGTATTATTATTTGTGGATTAGCTGCTGTATATTGTACAATGTGATTTTAATTTAAAAAAAAGTGTTACTCCACAGGTCCATTATAACAAAAGCAATGAGGTCATGTTAAACACACGTCCCTATTTGTTCCAGGATTTATTACTTTTAGTCAATTCAGCTGATATTGTTGAAAACAAGACACAAAGTCAATTATTATTGTATATTATTGTCACTATATATTTCAAGAGATTGTATTCATTTGTTCCATCTAAAATCACTGAATCAAAATATGCACCCGCATTATTTACCCGTCCAACTTGTCCTCTAAGAATTGGACAATATGGAATAAAAAATACTTTATGTGACGTACATTGACGTAAGACATGTGTAGGTTATGCTACAGCAGTAGCGAGTGAGGGACAAGATAACAGGCCTCCTTCTGTCTTCTGTAATTGCCCTAAGAGCTGATGATATATCGTATTGCATGGTGGGGCATCATGTGTGAGCCATATCTGCTTTCATTGATTGAGATCAACTCTGGATGCGTTGTTTTTACACAGCCGTGGGCCCACTTTCTCCAAATACTCATTATCTTGTCAGTGGTTGCAGGAGCGCGTGGTCGCGTGGAGTCGTGGCTCCTGTGATCAAATCAGTGCTCTTCACTCTCTTGGATGTGGACGGGCCCGTTGCAGTGGCTCCCTATTATGCTGTCAGTGTTTCCTTTGAGAGAGCAGCTCCACTGGGTTCCTTTTTTTTTTTTTACACAGCTCCTTAAAAATCCGAGTTCCAGTGTTTACACAGTACTGCTTTTTTTTTTTTTTTTTTTACATTTGTGGAAGTGTCAGGCTTGGACAGGCTGGATTATGAAAGTAATGAGAGGAATCATCAATCTGCTGCATGTCAGAGATATGAGGACATAATTTCCACATAACTGTAATCCATCTCATTTTCGTACTCTGTCTGTGTGTATTAGCAAGTGTTTCCTGTCTCATCCTGCAGCAGTCCAGACTTTAAATCACTCACAGGTTCTGCTTTGATCAAGTCCGGTCGTCATAATCAGCTCCAGACTGATTGTTTGGAGGATGAGCAGTCCAATGCTGTTTGAAGGGAACGTGGAGACTGCACTCACAGTAATTTTTTTTTCTTCCATGCAGCGTTGCTTTATTTTGTCTTAACTGAAATCATGTCATTTTATTTTTTTCTGTCAAGGATGATTTCACTACCTATTTAGGCATTACGATGATCCTGTGATGACAAATGTGTATTAAAAGTTGGGGGAGATGAGACTCGATAATTACAATGCTGAGATAGAACCTCTTTATTAGTATTTTAATTGTATCTAATCATCCAAAAATAATGGCATTACGTAAAAAAATATATAAATATACACAGGGTAGTTTCTCCCCTTTGTATATAAAAAATGTCAAAACTTAGTTTGTTCTAAACCTGTTTTATTTCTGGTTATTCCATGTGCTGACAACCTGACAGCATATTTTTGAAGCAAAAAAAAGAAAGAAGAGGATAATTATACTCAGAAAAAACCTTTCATCTGTCTTTTTTATTATTCTCTGGTTTGCAGAGGAGGGCTTTTCTTCCAGAAGACAGCTGATCGTTTTCTTCACCCACGATGATGCAGAATGCTTCACATTTCTCCTCCAAGTCTCACATTTCTCCTGTTGGTATACAGTTAAATCATAAAAGAGACAAGAGACAAGCTGACACATGTTCCCTGCACTTGAAGGCTGATGGGAAATCACCACTTTAAATAGAATAAGGTTGGGCAGCCTGAGCTTACATCAGGAGGCAAATTGAACATTGCCTATATGTGATTGGAAAGAGTAATATGTGTTTTTATCATGAGCTTTAGAGCAAATATATTTGTTCTTATTATCCTTGTATATTCTTGATGCTGAAAACCTTAGTGTCAATCATGTATCAACAAAATGCAACATCAAGACCCTGATGAATCAGATATAGTTTGATATTTATCTTGATCTATTTTTAGACAATTCATTGTAAATCCGGTGTTTTTTAAGTTTCCATTATTAGTTTGAATCATTCTTCATAATATTGAACAAACATATAAATACATAAACATATTAAAATAATCAAATTTGTCATTCTTTAATTTTATTACGAAAGAAGGTGTCGCACATCGATACACCGTACATGTCAGCTGTCAATCATCTCCCCCGGCCCGCAGGCCCCGCCCCCCACGGAAGCACACGAGCCCGTGCAGACACGTGACTCGTCCAACATGGCGGCGCGGTGTGCCTCCCTATGCTCCGACGGGTCCTAATACCCCGCAGCCTGGATGCTCCTGCAGACCAACGGCCGCCTGCACCCAAGGGTGCTCCTCTCAGGTACCGTGTGATTTCCTCTAACACAACTACACAAAAAACACACACTTCTCTCGTTGTTTGATTACCTGCGCGCGAGACTCGACTTTGAAAAACGCGTGTTTTCATCTCGTAGTTTGTCTCCTTTCTTCCTCTTCTCCTTCTTCTCTGGAGTCAAACTGAGTGAGTTGACTTTCTCTCCTGTGCGTGTGTGTGTTTGTTGAGCTACACAAGAGTTACACAAAAACACGCACGCACGCACGCTCGTTGTTAGCTACTTGTGTTAGGCACCGCACTGTGAGCTCGTTAGTTTCAAACTACGTGAAAACAGTGTCTTTTGGGGATTGTGTCCTTTGTGGACAGTCCATGGTTCACTTTCCATTTAGTACAAAGTTGGGTTGGGTTGTGTATTTTAGTCTAATGTAGCGTTTTGTGGTGTAAGCAGTTGTGTGGTGTAACGGGGAGTTAAGTCACCATGTTTATTCCCGCGTTTTTGTTTACCAATAAACAACGTCACTCGTGGAGAGGAACTCTTGTTGTGTAGCGTTTACGTGACGCTCGGTTGCTCCATATGCTGTGTCTCCTGCACAATGTGTACTTGTGTGTGTGTGTGTGTGCGTGCGTGCGTGTGTGCGTGTCTCTGCGTTTGTGTGTTTGTGAGGCAGTGTGTGGAGCAGATTGTGTGATGGAGGTGTGAACCGGAGCTTTTTGGGCCAGAAGCACGGGGCTGTTCCCTCAGCATCAGGCTAGGAAAGTGCAGAATCCCACAAAACACACAAGCTCAGGTCACAACATTAACACAAACACCACTCACACACACGAAATAGAGCTTCTCATAAAACCACGATGTGTGTTTTTGTGTTAATAGTTTCCTGTTCAGCTGTGCATCATTTTATTCAGGGTGCAGTCTCTAAAATGCAAAAGCAAATCACAAGCATCACTGCTACGAATATTCAATATTAATTGTTAGATAATTATATTATATATACAATATTTAAAAGTCATGAAAAGTCTGACATTTTTTTAAAGTCTATTTCTTTTTATTTTAGATGTAGAAATCATGGTAGAGGAGGAAGGAGGGATAATATCTATTCTCTCAATGATAGATTATTAAAGATTATAGATAATAGCAGAGCAGGAGTAAGATGTTGTGTCGTTGTTGTCTTAATGGTCATTAGTCTGCTACACACACAGAGAGGAAGTGTTCACATGGTGTGTGTGTGTGTGTGATGTTTACTTCGGGATGTTGGCGTGTTGTCAATAGGATGGAAATCGCTTTAGTTTCCTGACGAGCGATGATTTGTGGAATGGTGCAACATCATTAGAGGTTTGACGCTCAGACCTCATTTATAGAGGCGATGTTATAGATGTTTAAAAGTTACTTGGTAGTAAATTGTTTGTAGTCCTGTGTTCAAGAAACATCATTGACACGCCCACTCGCTGGCTGTGCACTTTCCAGGAAATTTGTCAAGGGCAGCTGGCATGGAATGTGCAGGAACATGTCCCGATGGACATTTGCATTCTCCCGTACATGCCCCTCTGCACAGATTCAGGAAAAAAATGTCCACACTTCAGTGCACGTCTGAAAGCAGCTTTTAGTGAGTGTGAGTGAATGAGTGAGTAAGAGAGGGAGCGAGGCAGGGAGGGGCCGACAACACAAATCAATGCACTGAGTACAACTGTGCAAAAAGCAATGTATGGGGAAACACTGGGAAGTGTGCAGCTTCTCCTCTGAGTCATTCTGAAACTGCAGGAGGTGCTTCATTGAGGCCCAGGACATGTTTACATTTGTGGGCACATGTGTTCCAGACCGCGCCTCAAGTGTGTTGTGTGTTTGTGTGTGTGTCCGTGTCCTCTACACCTGTATTTAAGTGCTGCGCACCTGTGATCAGATCACTCAGGCCAAATGTTAACACCATCGGACTTCCCAGGATCCACTGAGAATTTCTTTAATCTGCATTAATGGACTTTTTGACTGACTTCTGTTAAAAACAACAACAATAACTCTCTATTGCTTAATCACCTACAGTAAATCAAAGTTAACAGTCTCCCATTTGAATGTTGTGTGTGCGTGCGTGCGTGTGTGTTTGTGTGTGTATTTATGGGATTTAAGTGCCTACTAATTATATCTTGTGGGATTTTGATTTACTAATGTAATAAAAAACATCAGATGGAGGCGTGCAATGTTTAAAGCCATTCACAAATGGTCAAGTAGAAACATTGTTTTATTTTTCTAAAATGTAACAGTTGCATAACTTTGTCCTACAAATTCAAATTAATTGCAAGGTTTTAGGGCCACACTTGTATGGAAGGGCAAAATCAAACACGACGGTATTATGTCATATTATCTCACTTACCAACAAAAAATGCAAATATGATTTGTACCAAATTATATTCTACAATATTTAATATGTATACATCAGATACATTTCTGATTAGGAGAGCATGCATGTCTTATTTAAGTGGATTTTTGTTGTTGTTACACTCGTAAATGTTTTTAAAAGCTGCTTTCCTGGCACTTATTGGACATTGATGACAGACGGGAAATGTCTGAGAAACAAAAAAGTTCCCCAGCATGCGGTTGCATGGATCATCGTCCCATACCACAACACTGGAGTCGGATACAATGGACAGAATTCAGATTGAGTCTCACTGCTGTTTTGCATCAGGGAATACTTTTTAAATTCCATCTTTCCGGCCATCAAATTGTATGTGTGTGACACGCAAAGGAGAGATTTTATGTGCAGTACTTGTTTATTGTGGTTAACCGTCATGTTTAAATGAAAGATAAAACACATATTCTTTTTATTTGTTTATTCTAGTAGAAAACTAAAACATAATTGCACTCATTTCATTTATCTTACTTCCTAACCCTGCAATTAAAAAACAAAACAAAACATTTATGTGTACATTTAAATATTGATATTATATGCTGTTAAACCTTCATATGGAAGAGATTCAGATCTCTTTGTTTATAGAGAATTGGAATTTTAAATACATTTAATCTGATCTGGTGCTTTTGTCCCCACTGTTTCCAATCTGATGATTCCTCAATCAAGCCCAGGCCATTAAACTCCTTAACTCCCAGGCCAAGTCGCATATCCCTATCTTTGAAAAAAAGTTTAGGGGGGCACTTAATTCTTGCTTTTAACTTGTCCCAAACGTAGCCTCTTGTAATCTCATTAATAAGCTCATTTAGCTCGGTTCCATTGTGCTTTGTCAGGGCTTAGGCCTGACTTTCCAGCTTCCTCCCATCGTTTAGCACAAGCTGGCACAGGGAAAAGCTTTGCTTGTTTGCGGACATTTTGCGGATGTTGTCACGCTAATGGATACTAATGGGGTTTATTAATGCCACTGTTGTGCTCGGGGACAAATAAGGTGACAGGACCCTGTATTGCACAGACACGTTCACCCAGCGGGAATTTGTAAACTGCTTGGCAGAGTCTTTCCCCCCTCAGCCCCAGAGCCACCCAGCGTATTATTGTGTCCTTGTTCTCATCCTCTGTTCATTTATTTGTCTGTGTCCCCCATTACACGCAATGCTTGAGAAGCCGCTAATACAGTCTGTATGAAACCAGGAGTGTCTGTTGTTTTTTTCTTTTACTGCAGCCTTTTTCTCAAATAGTCTTTAAAACAATCAAATCTATTTACCGTCACCGGTTAGAAATAAATAAATCCACTTTTTCTTTTTGGATTAAATAAGCATATATCACAAAAGGAATCAATCAAAGCAATCATTTGCAAATACTTTCCATTTTTTTTTCTCATTGGGCTTTGTGCTCTGCCATTTGGATATTGGCCATGAGGCAGGGAGAAGCAGTTTAAGTTAAAAGGAAGATTCAGAGAAGTAAAAGGGACACAGAGATTTTTTAATGGGCAGCTATACTGAAGCTCTCAGCCTCAACTGATGTGATTTTAGGCTTGATGAATCCTTGTGTTGATCCTTGTGGTCGCCCAATGAGTCTATGGCTGTGGATCATTCTCCCAGATTCAGCCCCCTTTCCATCCTGAAGTGCCCGACAACTTCAATAATAAACCCGTTTTAGCTCCTTTGTTGCTTTTGCTGGGACCTTGTCCTGACTTTGAACCCAGCCCGTCTCCCCACACTCACAAACGGGTTTGTGTTGTGGTGTATTTTCTCCTAATGGTTTCCGATTAAATCTATTAATTGCACCGTAGTGCTGACTGCCATCATGCATTATAATTTTGACTGATTAATGACATCCATTTGCATCTTACTTCTCTTACATCTGATCTTATGTATCATGTCCATTCTGTTAAATATTCATATTCCTCTCTCCCCCAGAGCAGCTCGAAAGACAGCAATTATACTGCATATAGTATTATTATTATTATTATTATTATTATTATTATTATTATTATTATTATTATTATTACTTCACAATTTAAATGTAGATTGCTTATATGATTAATCATTACATACAGTACATTTCAATTGCATATACTTCATTGTATATATTGTATCTTCTATACAGTATATCAATTTTTCTACTTTTGCACAGCCATGGTTTATTTTATTCTCTACTTTTTGGCTATTTATGGATTATCTTATCTTATCTTATCTTAAAGCTTTGCCCTGTAGGAGTTGACATTGCATAGCGGTTGTTTATTCTCCCTCTCTTCATGTGACTATTATGCAGCAGATTTTGACGTAATTATAGAGAAGTTAAGCATGACGCGTGTTAAGCGTTGTGGAGGTCAAAGGTCAAGTTGAACTCCTGCTCAGTCATAGCGTTGGAGTTTGACGTCACTCCTCTCACCGTGAAAAATGGGTTTCCTCTCTGGTCTGGTCATGTGAAAGCGCTGAAGTATTCCTGGTATGTCAGCTCTGGAGAATCATCTGCACCTGATTTCACTTTGCTACTGTCAGGGGGAAAAAAGACAACAACTCTCGAGGTTGTTCTTGCTTCTTTAGCCAGTCACACAATTGTCTCTGGATGGCACTTAGCCCAGGAGGCCTGCAGCAGAAGAGTTTGGGGGGGCATGTTTTCTTGGAATATTTGCAAATTGTCTCCTGAAGAAAAAAGGAGTTCTAGAGCCAACCAAAGAAAATAAAACTAAACTTTTTGTTTGTACAAAACTGCTGTGGTCCTTAGTGCAGCATGGAAGACTGCTACGGGGTAAGCTGGATGATAATTAATGTAGATGGAGAAAGCCGTAACAGTCCCAGAATCAGAGAGAGAGAGAGAGAGTAAATTAGAGGAGAATAATAAAGAAAATGAACTGGAGAGGTTTTCTGTTATTAACAGGATTTTGCACAGTGGAAAAATACTACGTCCTTATTTTTATGTGACTCATAATATTCGGTTATCTGCCCTTGTAACATCACATGGGTGTTGAATTATTGTCTCATAACCTCTTGCAGGTGTGTGCGCGTGTAAATTACAACTTTTTGCAATTATTATTTTTGAACTCTCCAAAGTCAACCGATCCAACTCACCGTGCAAACCCTTTGATATTCTACATATGGGTACAGTAGACTAGTTATAAATAGTGGAATTTGGTCTCTGTGAATAGGGCGTAGGTCTGTGTGTATTTGTGTTTTGGGCGAGGATGTGAAATACGAGCACACGTGTTCACTGGAGACACAGGCGGGATGCATTTTAACGCCAGGTGCGAACAGACGTACTCTGAGCCGTCCACTTTTCATCGAATCTCCCAGGACGGATGTTAACACCAGGTGTGAACGGGAGCCAAAAACGTGTCAAAAGCACCAAGATAGTTATAAACTCTGCGTTGGAAGCCAAATATTTCACTCCTCACTTCAATGATTCTTTTTTTAAACAACAGTCCGGGCCGGCGCATGCACTTCATTATCGTGTGCCGTGATAGTCCATGCCCGCGCAATTTTTACTATTTTTGAATAGTACCCTGAAGGTTTCACAGGAATTCTCACCCACACATACAGGGGAAACACGGCACTCTTCAGTATTTCACACCCCAACCTAAAACTTCAGACTCGCTTCAGCCCGTCTGGATTTTGAAAGGAGGACACCAGGGTCCGTGTTGAGTGAAGTTTTTTTTGTTTTTACTTCACATTGAGGCGTGATATTGATTAGATAAAAGTTAGTCTGGTGTTATAGGTATTGGATGTAAAGGTTTGGTTAATGCTTTCATCAAAGTTTTCCATATGTGTGATAGATCTTACATAAAAAAAAGGCTGAAATCTTGTTAAATCAAAACCTTGCTTATATGGACTGAGTTTTACTATTCAACCTGCCATTAATATCCACAGATGATGGAGAGGAAGTGGATTTCAATTTTTTTTTGTTTGTGTGTGCACTTCAGGTACATTTTTTTTATCCTGTAAACCTGCACAGTGTGTGGTGTGTCGCAGTGTTGGGGGAAAAACAAGTCTGTGTATATTAGTTGTGGTTGTAGTTGCATAGCAATTCAATATTACTGGTAGAGCAGATGGAAGCTGGTATTTAATGTGTGTTTGATAATAATACTTTTTATAATCAATAATCTAGATTTGCGCCAGAATTTTTCTTCCGTGTGTGATTTTTGTGTTGTTTTTTTAGCAGCCACACACACACACACACACATACATATATATATATATATATACACCTAAATATATTGGTGTGTTTTTCTGGCGTACACAATATTCAGCAGTCCCCCAGGCTGTGGGGCTGTGTAGCAGCAGGAAAAATGATCCGCCCGTGCCACTTGATGCCTGCCCTCCCCGCCTTGTCGTCTTGTCCTCGTTCAGCCAACAGCTGATTGATGTGGTGGCCTGCCGTCATGGCTGGCCTTGTTCACCGGCAAACAAGCCGCAGAGAGTATTGTGTTGCCGCAGGGTCATTTCATGCCAGATAACCTATCGCATTTTCGTTTTTTTTCTCGATCGTGCTCACACTCGCTCACTCTCCTCTGCCACGTTTTATTCCACTTAACGTCACCTGTGTCTTCAGCAGACGAACTCAAATATGTTCCAAAAAATAATAATAACAATATTGCACTCAAGACAGTGGCAGATCATTGCATGCATCTGACGTTCATCCGTCTCTTAAACCCCATGTTGTGAATGTCAACAAGTCTTTCCATCGTTTTTACAACTGCTCTGATTCATGACCGCAACTGCTTGTATTTCACAATCTATTCAGAATTCGACGACCGTGATTTTCCGACCGTGGTGAAATATTCTTGGCACATTTCTTTCGGATCGTATTCCAACAGTTTCTATGGGTAATTATGCAAACATATCTATGTATTGCTGGGCCACAGCTCCGCATCAGCCCTGCTAATAGCTTTTATTATTTATTTTTTTTTATTTTTTTGAACACGTCACACTCCATTTGTGAATGTAATGTGGATCCACGTTATGGCAGCAGGCAACAGTGGAGACATTTCTGGCTATTACGGGATGTCCTTGTCTTATTAGCAGTGAGATGCAGTGATTTTTCTTTTTCCCTTTGGATTTTCCAGCTCTGTATGATATCTGTCTCTTATACACATCTTTTATGAACTATTTTTTTGCCAATAACAAAGAAAGATCAGGAACATGTCAATCAGAGGCATACTAGCGGTGCCACTAATCCCACTCGCCAGTTGAATAATTCATAGTCAATTAGGGGCCGAGAAGCTGAAGCCGTCTTCGTGGTGTAAGTGCATTTTCAATGATTCATTTTGTGCGCTACGCAAGGGGTCTCTTAATTGTTGTTTACTGCTCACTATCCGACCACATGTTATTTTTATGCCATCGTGATTACTCCCGGCAGCGCTCAGAGTGCTTGGGAAATGAAGTCCATTAAAGGCGTCCGGAAAGCTGTTTTTCCTGTCGAGTACCACGCAGCGTTTTCCAGATTTCAAACTTTTACTGCGAGGGGGCAATAAATCTCCTCCAATCTCGAGTGTCACTCTGTGGAAAGGGAAGCAGGTGGTATATTTAATATTTTAATGCTTCCACGGCGCAGCAGAAATTACCTGCAGTCTTGAACCAAGATTCCGTTTTTTTTAATAGGATCCCTGGAGGACAGTTAACATTTTTATAATAAAAAAAAAAGAAAAGTGAAATCCTCAGGGAAGGAAGATTAGGAACGACCAGTGCCTGGTGATGGCACTGGTCGTTTTGGCTTTTCCCCTTTTGAGCCGCACTGTTTTTTCTTTTTCTTTTGTGGTGGACGGAGTGAGAGGACTCCATGCCTGAGGTCACTGCTGACACAGTATGACGAGCTGTAAAAGCGCACTGTGAATTCTTGTGTGACGGACGACTGCTTTGACTAAAATAGGCGGCTGGATCTGAGAATAGTCGTCTGCTTGACACACTGAGGCCTATTTTTATTTATTTTTTTCTCTCTCCTGGTTTTTTTTTCTCCTGGTACCTCATGCCTCAGCAAATCCATCAACCCCCTTTTCTCAGTACTCTTCCTGGTCTTCTGAGTATTGTGTGAATGCATGCGACTATTTAACACACACACAGACATCTAAATGGGCCCTCAGGTTATTTTCCCCCTCCTTCCAGAAGGATTTTGCTGTGTCCACGTTAGAATCAATTTGTCATAACAACACTGATGTTTGTTTCATTTTATAGCTGGCTTTAAAAAAAAAAGTAAACTAAAAAAAAAAGAGATTAGTCCTTGTATATAACGCTTTTATTTGGTTGCATTCCGCTCCAATAAATGAGCTGCACCGCCCCGTAGGTTTGTCACTCACCTAAAGGACTGTTTTTCTTCTGCGATACTTCCCGATAAGTGAAGTAAGACCCCGGAGAGCCCTGGCAGCGCCGTGTTTCCATTATGAGGTTTTATTTGGCCACGCAAAGCGTGCACCCTCTTTCCACTGAACTCATGCATTTGACAGTAATTCAGCTCAACAGCTTTAAAGTATCGGCGACAGCCATGAGACTGTGTGCGTGTGTGTGTGTGCCCGCGCGCGCGTTTTAGGAAAAGGGGGAATCTCTCATTGCCACTTGTGTGCATCCGGCTATGTTGACACCTCTTAGAAATGACATAGATAAGTGTGAAGTTGGACGGTTGCATATTCAGAGGCTTCCCTCCCTGTGTTTGTGTATGTTGGGATTCTCTGTGCAGTTTTGACACACACACACACATCCACACAGAAAAGTTCTCTTTCTCTTCTGCTATTTGTCGGGCTAAACCGAAGCCTTCAGGAGTCCTCTGGTTGCAATTCATTTCGATTTTTTTTTTACTACAGTGAACAAGGACATATAATATAGCTTTATCGTATACATATATACTAAAGCCGTGACTTCTACAGCCAACCCCTGTAGAACAAAGGAAAAAGTGGAAACTTATGAATGCCACAAAAATCTGGTGAATGTTAAAACTCATGCACTTGGGTCACATGTTGAATAAAATGTGTTTTCCCTTAGGACATACTGTAGATGTACATAATTTATATATTGGACCAAGTACAAAAGCTTTGTCTGACTGGGTGTGGTGGCAGTACTTACAGGGCGAGCCTTTGCATTGCTGTGATTTTACTAAAAACCAAATTCAATCAATACGAACCAGCTGTGATGCAAGGAAGCCGGTGCTGTTTTTAATGCAGACTCTTTTTTTTTTTTTTCCCTTTTGTCCAAAATAAACAGAATGATTTTTTATGAATAATGAGGTCAATACTTTATTTGACTTTCAACATGTTTTTTTTTTACGCTCACATTTTATGTCGGAGATCAAATGGTAGCTCAATATTTATTCACAAAGAGTTTTGTTTTTTTGGAGTTTCAATTGCAACACACTGTTTTTTTTTTCACTGTTTTTGTTGGCTGGGATTGCTCTCCTCATCTTTACTTTGTCAGCCAAAATCTATCTCACCATTTATTGTGTATATGCAACACTTAACTCACACAGAAAGTCCCTGCACATAAATTCACTTTAGGTGATAGGTGATAAGATTAGAAGCATTTGCATTTATTTAGGGTCACGGATAATAAAATAAAATGATCAATTATAATTTAGTTTATTTAAGTCCATCCACACAGGTTACTCCTGTTATAGCCAGAGAGGAAACATTATACTGGCACCATCCCATAATGACCCCTGATTTAGTTTGGAAAAACCGATTGGATGTATAGGTACATGAGCTTCTATCTGGAATATCCCCCTTCATATGAAAAACACTTTGCTCCCATCTGCTCCTCACAGGCCGACTGTTGGGTTGAAGGACACCGCGACCGCAACACGACACAACACAACACAACACACCACACCACACCACTCAAGGCCTCCGCCTGTGGGCAGTGTGCCATGAAGCCCTGAGAAACAGACCCCGGCTCTGTTCCTCCTCGGCCCTGGCACCTCCGACTGGAAGCAACCACGCAGGATGGTCACCGCAGCGGTGGTGCACTGACACGTCTCCTCCGCCCTTCCTCCAGAGCGATGAACTCCCACAGTCGACCAGGTAAAAAAAAAAAAACACACACACGCACACACACACAACACACAAAGTTCACAACACCAGTCCTGTCCCTGTCTGTGCATGGGTGGTTGACACATATTCTAGGCTGCAACTGGAATAAAAATAACATCAGGTGTTAGGGATCATGGGGATGTCCACTAAATAAATATTAAGTGGCTGTGTGTGGCATTTTTTGTTGTTGCATGCAGTCATTTATTTTTGTCCATTGGTCAATATATTTTAATGTGGTGGTGATGAGCAACCTGCTTTCGTCAGTGACCTCTAAACCTAGTTAACCTGTGGTAAACCTTTTTCTCTGACGTCAGTGAGTCATGTTGTAGTGGCCTCTGTTGTTTTTGATTGCGCAATTCATAAATTTGATTACACCTCGGGAAAATTGGACCAAACCTGCTGTTTTGATTTGGCACGTCCGGGGCCCCTTCAATCTTCCGCTGAGTGATTGAAATTGGTCGATTCAGTTGGCCAAACCATTCACTTGCATCATGTTGCATTGTTTAAGTAGCACTTATGTTGTACAATCTTTTGCCCAGTGTATTTATTTATTTTTCTGGTCGCTTTAATTGATTTGCTCTCATGTTCACCCAAGAAAAGAAATAAGATTGTACTGTAGCTATAAAAATATATACATATTTTTTTATTTTTACCTTTGTAAAGGTGGTTTCCATCTTTTTGGTTGTTGATTTGTTTATTTATTTGTCAGACAGTTTTGTAGTATTCATTGCAGGCGGTATGTATTGATTTTATGGTCCGTCTTGATTTGCGTACTATGACCCGCATCAGGTAATTCTCCCTGACACAGAAACCATTTGCTGGCAGCTAAATTTAGCGTCGGGGTGTTTTTCTACCATCTGTTTACATCTGGCCTCGTCGTCCCATAACTCCCTGACCCCTAAAGTTTGAGCGTGTGATTGACCTTTGTGTTTATAGGCCATGCCCCACTGTTGCGGCCCAGCCAAAAATCACATTTAATGGGAACAAGGTCTCTGTCCTCCAGATTGTCTCCAGTCGTCTGTGGTCTTCTCCCATATGTCTCCCGATGTTTTCTTTTCCTTTAGGCAGGTGTTGCGAGTATAATATCCTTGTGGTATTGCAAAAAAAACAAACCCATCAAAACAGTGATTTATATTGTGATAGATAATATTTCACACGTTGTCTCTCTTCAGATACCCGCCACTCGATGTGCTTTAGTCGCCTCATAACGCCCATGATGCAAATCTGTATTTTCCGGCTTTTTAGCTGCGGACCCCAAAAAACGGACAAAAGACCGCTTGTGTCCTCGCTTAGCCATCGCGCTTTGGTTGTCTTGTCTTTGCCCTAATTCAATGCGGTGATGTCATAGCCATTGATTAATTGTTGCTGTGCTATCTGTGCTGTGTGGCACCCACTGCGGATTGCTGGCAAAAACCTCCTTTTCTCTCGAACTGTGTGTTGGAGTGACGCGGCTGAGTCGGGGCCAGAAGAGTTTGCGTCAGAGTGGATGTTTCAGGCGGTCCGGTGATCTGTCGTCTTCGTCCTCCCACTGAGACACGTTGTTATGTAAGCCGAACCTCGGGAGTGGGTCACATTTTCCTCTTTTATTTTGCTCAGTTCAGGTTTATCTCCATACCGTCTGTCTACTACTCATTTCTCACTCGATGTTCGTTATTCTTCAGGACTCTCTCTTCAGTTTTTAAGATAACTCCGAGGTGCACGAGTAGTACAGTTTCCCCCTCTGTCCGTTTTAGGTTTGCGGGTTGTTTCATCAACACCGTTTTGCACGAGATCATGCAAAACTGGTCTTCAGCTGAATCAACAGTTGTCCCTATAATCTCTGGCAAGAGAGGGAGCCTTTAATCCTAAATAACCACCCTGTGTCTGGTGATAGATAAATATAATCCCACATTTTTGGGGGTAAATATTATAATCCCATTCATAATTAAGCCAAATCAAGTAACAGCATAAATAGGGTGGTGCAGTTGCCGGGTAGTTTTGTTGAAACCTTTTACACAGTTTCCAGTATTTTCTCCACCTTGACGACCTTTTTAAACATTTTTTTCCTTCTCAAGTTCACCTTCTCTTTGCAGCTCACTTTTCTTTTCCACCTATGACCCATCATCATTTCCTATTCTTAAAACCGCCATCTTGGAGCACTGAAGGGCCCTTTTGTCCAACCGTAAAACTTGGGTGGCAGAGACTGGCATGTTGACATGCAACTTGGCATTTTGGAACTGGAGCTTGTGGCCTCGGAGTCGGAGCTAGAACACACACACAGACAGGCCCTCTCATCCCAATAAAACACCCCCCCCCCCCTCCCCTCCCCTCCCTCCCTCCCTCTCTGTCCAGTGGCAGTAATGGGTGGCAGGTCCTGGCCGAGGGGGGGATCTTGCGTCAATAAATCGTCATGCAGAGCAGCTCCCCTGCCTGGAACCCAAACAGAGCGACCCCTCTGAGGGCCTGTAAAGTCTGAGTAAGAGAAAGCAAGCCAGCGCTGGTTGTTATTGTGTACCAGGCCCATTAGTCATGTCTTTTTTTTTTTTTTTTTACGTTTTTTTTGGATCCCAACCTCCTCCTCTGATCTTATATGTGATTATATAGTTTATACTGGGTGGTAGTTGAGCTTACGGCCTGTGCAGAGTCAGAAGTTTTTTTAACTGCTTGTGTATATTTGCAGAGTGAGACCTAGAAAACTCACTCAATTTTCCATAATGGAGTCATAGTTAGCTGAGTTTCCCTTTTTGGACTTTTTTTTTCTCGTTGCATAACCTCTTAAAGTTTCCTCCCGTGAATCATTTTGTTTGCTATATTTGGATGTGTGTTAACAATTCATCTTTAATTGTAAAAAAAAAAAAAAAAAGATTAATGAGAAGTCTTTTTTTTTTTTTAAGATAAACACAAGAATCGCATCCCCTCACTTTTTTCCAGAGTCTTATTCTGACAGCTGATCTGTGGCAGATGGCAGTGAATTATTCATGTGTAGATTTTTATCCCGGAGATTAGTCGGTATCAGAGAGGAGAGAAAAGATGGAGAGGACTTACGGCACGGAAAGTGCCGCACTAAAGATAGCCGAGTGTAAACGGCCCTGCCAGATGAGACTGTTATTGTTTTCTTCAGCCCTCTTGACATCATGAGTTGGAAATTTAAGTTCCTTCTTCGTCGTCGTGACGTTCACTGTCATGTTTTTCCTTGTGAGTTTTTGCGAGCTTGTCTGGTTCTCATATTGGAGGGATTTTAGATTGTTTTTGTTACTGGGTCTGATTTAAATACTGAAAGGTTTTGATTTGTGATGACACTGTGTCTTGTACAGTAGAGTTTAAGCATATAAGCGTATATTAAATAACCAAATTAACGTTTGAAGCAAAGATTATTGCTCACCAGCAGAAACAGTGGCTTCCAAAATCACAAGTAGTCATCACACGGCAGGGATTCTTCTTATTTTAATTCAGATTTAAAATGTAGGTAACACGATATAATAATCCATAATTAAAAAAAAAGAAAAAAAAAAAGGGTTTTACTCGAAAGTCAGAAGTGCAGCGGTGGTGGGCAGAGGCAAGATTAAGAAAACACATTTAAAACATTTATAGTTTTGCTTTGAGTATGAGATTTATTCAAGGCCTAAATAATTTAGCTCTTGCTTCTGATACAGGATTCATTTTTAATTCACTTGCCCTTCCTTCTCGTCTGTCACTGGAATTTCCGTGTCAGGTTTTTTTTTCTTCTTCTTCTTCTTCTTCTACTTCTTCTTCTTCTCCTTCTCCTTCTTCTTCTTCTTCTTCTTCTCCTCCCCACTTCCTCTCTGTCTCTCGGTTTTAATCAGCCAGCGTAATAAGGGCTCACAGTGAGAGCTATCAAAAAAAAAAGCCTGCAGTTGTGGATTAGAAGATAGTTGCTGGTCCTGGGCCAGGCCGCTGGAGAAGTGAAGCATAATCTTCAAAAGAGACAGCTTAACCCCTGCAGGCCCACGCTGATCATTCCTCATTTACGGAGGCCACTGTCACCAGGAAAATGAAAAAAAAAAAAAAAGCTTTGGGTGTTAATTGATATGTCTAAGGCTGAGCGCATTTTCAACGGAAGTGGACTTAAGTCGACCGAAGCTAAAAACGGCAAATGATGTGGAGTCTTGGAGCTTATTCAGAGGAAGTTCTTGAGTTTTACAGAGAGTGCTGATGTTAATTTGATCTGTGCGTTTTGTGCGCTTGGCCGCAGTGGCCACATCTTTCCAGTTTGTCCATTGTCTGAAGAGCCACTTGGACAATAGCACTCCCTCTCTCATATCTGTGTTTGATGCATCGGAGTGCTGCTGCAGAAATGTTATTGTTCTCATTTATCCTTGGCTCAGTACATTTTTTTTTTCTTTCGCTCAATGGAAAGATGGATGGGAATGAGAGTTGAACCCGGGCTAAACAGAAGCCCCTTTTCTGAGAGAACAATGGAAGCTGCTGTGGAGAAATAAGATTACTGCCTCATTATTGTCTTTCTCTGCGCAATTTTCCAGAATATTCCATTCAACTAATCTCATTGGCAGATGAGACAAGTGTGCAATTTAGCCTTCGGAAGAATTTATTAAGCATTCAAAGCTTTTGCGTTGGCCAAAAGAGAAGCTTAGAATTGAATTCTGCTGTGCACCGTTCTTCCAAATAAACATAGAGCCACCAGGCTTCTTTTTTCTTTTTTTGGGGGGTTTTTCAATCTTAATCAGATGAGGATTTTGGAGGATTTTTTGGCTTGATTCGGCAGCTAAATTAGGCCATGTGGTATTTTAATTTTAACCTACATTGATAACTTTTTTCTTCATCCTTTTCTGTCAAACTATGACGTCGAGAACTGGGGGAAACGGGAATATACGTTTGGGCTTCCAGAACTTTCATCTGTTTCCGGACGTCTGAACATCACAGGACCAAGACCAGTGCGTTCGGGGTCCCTGAAAACCTCACGGGAACAACTCCCATCTCTCTGGCAGCGACCCTTAAACCCTAAACCTAATTTCACTCTCGTAACCCCTATAACTGGAATTAGGGTTAGGGTTCACCGAAACCCTAAGTCCAGGCTTAGGGTTTTTTGAAAGCTGCTAAAGAGATGGGAGTTGGTCCCCAGGGGTTTTCAGGGACCCTGAACGCGCTGGTCTTGGCCCTGTGTTGCCCAGACGTCGGGAACTGGGTCAACAGGAATATGCTTCTCTGGCTTCCAGAGGATTTTTTGGGAGGGGAGCTGCTAGAGAGATGGGAGTTGGTCTCTAGGGGTTTTCAGGCACCCCAAACGAGCACGCACAAGTAAATAGATACGCACATCATCGTCATCATCAGAAGCCCTGAGCTAGAGAGCTTCTTTTTGAGTGGACGCTATCAGTGGTTTACAAGTCGTGGTAGTACGCAGGAGTCAGATGGGCCCAGATGTTCAGTCTGCCGATGAATATCGGGATTAAGAACATGCAAGACCTGCGAGATTAACCCGTAAGGAATCACATCTGCTGCCGAGCTTAGAGTGGGAGAGAAATACACGAGGTCACTCTGTCTGTGAAGCCTCTGTGCGGCGATAGATAACCCAGGCATTGTAAGAATGGGGTTTCAGAGTATTCCCCATATAGCTGGGAGGTGAAATCCACTGTACGGGTTCAACAGAGGACGGCCGAGGGTCAGGTGGGTCCCCCCCGAGGATGTAATCCTCCTGCTTCCATGAACAAAACAAAATCAAAAGTTCCCAGCAGTTACACAATCCCTGTTAGCAAGGGCTCAGTGCACCCTGGGTCTCCCAGGGCAGAGTGAACTTTTCCAGGCACTAATCCGAGGATAAGCCCTGAAACACAGGCCTTCAAACTCCGTCGTCTCCGGCAGGGGTTTTGAAAAATGTCCGAAATGCCCCGTGGAGATGCTGCGTCCACCGTGAGTGGCAGGTATGTACTCGCAGTGCCAGTCGATGCTATACACATAAAACCGATTCCCTGTGTCAACAGGTACATGGAGAACCAGCTCCGTTTTATTTAACCGGAGCTGGAAATATTAATTCTTGCAATGCAATGCATATTCGTTTGAAAATGGCCCTAGCCAAGACAGAGCCAGAACAGAGTCAAACAAGTAAACAAGATTACATTTTATTCAGCTTAGTCCACTCGTGCATTATTTAACAGACTTTGTTCTCCCCATGGAGGATAATATTTAAATCCTGCAGTGAAAGATAAAACTTGTGAGTATATTTACTCAGCTGTAACCTGATGGGACACAAAGTGCTGCAGAAGAAGATGAAATAGAACTTTATTCATAAACTTATATTTTTTAGATACGTATTGCTCAACAGAACTTTTAATATATTATGTCATATGGGAAAATGAAGGCAAAAATACGATATGCAGACTATATTCCAGAAATCACTTCTGCACGGCATTTAGTTCAGGTTTATCTCATCTTTTCAGTAATACTGCAATACAATCATCCTTATTCAGAAAATATCCCCAAACGTCCAATATGATGAGATATTATTTAAACAGTCTCTGAGGTCTGTCTGATTTTTCGACGTGATTAATGCGCAAGTTTAAAGTTTTCAGTGCACGGGAACTTAATCGCTGTGTGATAAAAATGGATCTTGTATAGATTTTATTGCGAGCTGAGGATGAGGCCACCATGTGTAACATATCATCATAAGGTCCCTTTCTCTGTCCCTCAATTGATGAGTTTTATAACCGGGGGTTTAATCATTCCCCGACATAAACTTTATGTTGGAGTGGAGGAGAAAACAAAAATCTGCTCTGCTTGTCTTTGTTAGTTAAGAATCAGAGCTTATAATTGTGAGATTTTGGGTGGAAGCTGTAACACTGGTGTTACGTTTATGACCTGGTGAGAACGTTTCCACACTCTACTTTGCCGGCGTTGAGCCGAAGTGCTCTGATTAATTTCAAACATAAATAGGATCAATTGCTATAATTGTTGTGTTTTTGTTGGTGCTGTTGATTTTATGCCCAAAATTGGTTTGATTGCCATTTCAGAGTAAGTTGTTGACTTGATATGATTAACACTGGCTGTGTAGATACGCGAGGTGTGCATGTGTGAACATGTTGCCAAATGTCAGAAGTTAAGGTTTTATTGTTATAATGAAGTGACCTGTGGTGTTGTTGTCAGGTGGTGCACACAGCAAGTAACACAACAAGTTGCATGGATTACAACATCCAAATGGTTCAATTAAATAACTGGAATAATCCCCAACAGGGTGATTAAATAAATCCCTGGTGTGAGTGTTTGGGTGTGCTTGCGTGTGCGTGTGTGTGTGGGAAAGGAGGAGTCTGCATAGAAATTACTAAGGCAACACACATTTGTCATCAAGTTTTAATCCCTTATTTTAAAAAGGAATATCCTTTTTTAAATTATTATTTATTTCTCTATTATCCAATACCCCTCTCTCATTGGCTTTCCACCAATTTGAGGATTTCAATTTTTTCTTTGACATCTCATCTACGAGCTCAAAACATGTTCCCTTTGGCTTTTGCTTGAAGATGTGTGACCTACACTAAACAGAGCCACTGGGACAGCATGAGTGTTTTGGTTAAACACGGTTGCTATTTTGAATATGCGGAGACAAATGTCTGCAAGGTCGAGTTGCAAAATGTCAAGTTTATGTTTTGGGTATATTTAGCTTCTTGGAGTCAACTCCCTCTAACAATTATTTATTTATGATGTATGACACCGAAACTCTTTAATACAGATATTATATCGTCGCATTTTCTCATTCTGGTTGCTTTTACATTTATTGGCGCTATGTCATTTAATTAATCTTCATCTTCTCCATTATTTGAGTATATGAGAAAGAAAACTGTCTTTTTGTGCTTCAGACATGGGAACATTCTTCTCAGGGAATCAAACCAGCTGACAGTGTGGTTATATTGTGTTGTAGATATTATTTTATGATATGAATCCGCACTATCAGTAGCGGTGGACAACATACTTCATATTTCGACTTGATCCTTCCTAATGATTTCAATTTTTCTTTTTAATTGAAGTTGTTGGATCTATGCATTTTGTCTTCAGTGAATAATGGAAAGCTTGATTTGCACCCATTGAGGTTCCGGTTTTTTAACAGGCTTGATTATCTTCACCATCCTCATCATATCCTTTCATAAATTCATAACAATATGTCCGGACCCTTCCATCAATCCCGTGTAGCTTTATGCCTGAGGAAGGGTTCACGTCCCCCTACATGAAGAATGTGCACCACGGCTGGTTCACCGAGTTCACCGGCACTCTTCCATCAGTCAAAAAAAAGCACCAAACAGAGGTTTGTTGTCCTCCCACATTTGTAATTTACCAGGCTTTCTCTATCATCCATTAGCATAACATAGCGAGCTCATTTCTTCGGCTTTCACAGGCACTAGCCGATCTGATGAATGGGACGCCACGAGTACGATGCCGGCCCGATTAATGAGCTGGTGTGATCACTCGCGTTGAATAAAAAATATTGCTGAGGGTGAGCGGTTCGTTTGGAAGCGTGTCACCAAAGTTGGGTTGAACAAAGTTCTTAGACAACATTGTTTCATGGTTTGTTGTGTTTTTTGATCGTCCTCCTTCCACTTCTTTTTGGATTTATGGCAATTTACATCTTTTAACTTGCATTTGCACAGCGATCTGGCTTCACCCCTCCACCAACTTCGCCCCGTCCTCCATTACCACATCATCTCCTCCGTTGTTTTCACTGTCTCGTGAGTCCTCCAAATAAAACCCAAATTCTTCCCACTAAAAACCCCAAATAATAATAAAAATAAAATTCATCAAAATAAAACCCAATTCCTCTCGATAAAACCCAAATCATTGAAATAAAACCCAATTCTTCTGAAAATAATAATAAATAATTCTTTCCTCCAAATAAAAAATCAAATTGCTCCAAATTAATATTTCATTCTTTTTAAGCCCCCATTTATCTTATCACCCCCCTCCACCCCGGCTGTCACAAGTAACCTTTGTCTTCCCATGCAGTGAAAGGGTTGCATTGACGTCGGAGGGCCCGGGCAACCTTCTAAACTCTTGCGACTTTTTTGTCAGCTCATGCTAACGCTAAAGCATCCCCTCTCTGTCACCCTGACTCTGATTGCGTCTTTGTGTGTCGGCGTCTATCAGGCTCACACGATTACACTGGAAGCTAACTCTCTAATGAGCGTCCGTGCAACGACAACCCACACGGCGAGCGCTTTTCCCCTCGCATGGAAAGATGCAAAGGGAAGATGCTGACACATCATGTAATTAACGCAAACACTTCTGTGGGAATGTTTATTTGACATGACAATGACGCACTCTGTGAGCTACCCGACAATCGGATAGTTTATGGCAGGCACATTGGGTGCGGAAGGTGACACTTGGTCTCTGAGGGACACAGGGGCCTTAATAGGAGCATAGCTATTCACATGGGAAAGTGGCAAAATATATGAATAGTAATAATAAATAATAATAATAATTTAAATAAATGACATCTTATAGAGTGCTTTTTTTCAACAAATATAAATAGCTTAAAAAAATAATAATCTTGTATTGTATCTTCTTATGTCACAACCAAAATGGCAGCTGCTGGGAAGGTGTTATATAACCAAATATGGGCTTGAATATAAGGAATTATTGCACAAGTACGATCATTAAATTGCAACAAAAGTCGATGTTCAACATTTTTATATACTTAGATCTTACGTGGTAGTTTTTTTTAATTTAGCCTTTCACTTTGACACAGTTGTAACATTTCACTGGAGGCTGAAATCATTTGACAGTTTTATAACAGTCGTTTTGAGCCGATCCTTTATCATTATCTTTTAATGAACAGTAATACTATTTTTATCTCATCAAGTTTAAGGGGTCACCATATCCCCATGGCAACAATCAATGCAGATGGACAATCACTAGTCAAATCTAGTTTAGATGTATATTGTTCATCCAAGTGTTTTTGACAGTATCTTGCTCTCGGTTTAGCAGATGCTTACCTGTGGTGATGCGGCCTATCCCCTGCCTCTTCAAACGGAGTCCCTTTTAGCTTGCATATTCATTTCAAAATGTACTGCTGACATATGACCTCTCCGATTATTTGATGTGGTATATACCCTTTCGTCCACAGAGACCAGTGGGTAGAGCCCTGCTGGTAATTTCCAGGTCAGAGCATATATGATAAAGTGAGTGCGATATCAAGTCCAAAAAGTATTTTCTTTTAAATCCCTTTTAAAGCTTTTCTGTGGAAGCTTTTAAACTGCATCTTTTCTATATTAGTCAATGCTTTTCATCGCATATGTTTATAACATTCACTTGTGTTTAAAAGTCAGACTTTCTTGTGTGCTGACAGCATTTGAACGGAGACCAGGGAAAGATTGTTTTTGACCTATTTATAGACACAATTAATCGACACAAGTTGTATACACCCCCCCCCCCCCTCCCGTTTTCCTCCTTCACAAATGTATTCACACATTCATTTGGAGAACAGAGGGCATTTTGTTGAAAGCACGGATCTAATGGAGACCCCATCTTCCTTTTGTCCGCACCAGACGCTGAGCAGCCTCGTGCCAAAACCCAAGTAAACAAAACCACCATCAGAGTGAAGCGCTGAGATTTACTTTTTCCATTTGCGAACACAGTTTTCTATCACATTAAGTGTTTAAAAACCAGCGGTAATGAAAATGCAATTAGAGTGTCGGATCTAATTCGGCTCAAATTAAAATGATAAAGGGCTTGAGGGAATTTTTGACCATTGCCACCCTGGACTGCGATAAGGGATTCTCCCATTTCATACCTAGATTAACGCTTTAATCCCCCTGAGCGCCGCGTCATCCTCCGTCTGCCCGGTGATGTGATGACCCGGCTATTGCATAGACAGAGATCCAGGGCTGGCTGTTGCATTATCCAGTGACGTAAAACACCCTGTCGTAATGTGGACGGTGATCTAAAAGCAGTCTTGCATTACAGTACATGAATGATGTAACCCCCCTGACCTCAGTGGCCCACGTAATGTTGCTTAATGTGCCATTAATACACAGGCTTGTTGCTGTGTTGCTGTTTTTTTTTCTGGTGCACGTTCTTTTTCTGTATAGCATTCTGTCTGCAGGATTATCAGAATAATCAAATCTGAAGGAGGTTCAGAGCGTGGATCCTTCGCCGTAGCTTTATGCAGGGTTGAATTTGGTTAATTTGCTTGTTTTTTGCAGTAGAAACACTATCAACTCAATTGCACCCGCGTCTAATTTGCTCCTAAATGGCATTTGCGACCAATCTGCCAATGTTTTTGGTCCAGCGAAAGAGACGAGCCTCTATCTTCACCGGCACAGGTCAAGCAGGCCCCCGTTGTTGGAGGCCCTTTTGTCATCACCACCACAATAAACAAGCGAGCCATTCTCGGGCCCAGCTTCGCTGTGCTTATTCTGCGTGAAAACAAGCGTGACTATTTTAATTGTAATTAGAGGGAGAAAGTGAGTGTAGGGGCAGGCAGTGAATAGCCATAGGCAGGGAATGATTGTGTGTGTGTGTGTGTGTTATTGTTTGAGGATATATACTCCTTTGCATTGTTGTCACAGGCCCTGTGATTTTTTATTTTCCCATTTTATGTGAATAGTGTAGCTGTCATGACTGACACTCCATGAAACGACTCTTTAAAATCCGGGAGTGGTGGAAAAGCCGTAATTGTAGTGTGTTTAGTCAGACTCTTAATATATTAGTTATTCTGCGAATGTTCCTGCCGGGTTTTATTCTGCCTTTTATTCTCTCGCTGCTTCGTTAGTATGACTCACATCCTGACATTTCATTGCCTCTGTGTCATCTTACTGTCATCTCAGCCACTTAAAATCGCCGGAGTTTCGTAAGGCCCATGTGTGAACACTTTACGAAACGCTGGACACAACCAATTAGGTTGCTTTTTTTCTCTCTCCAGGAATTAGTCCCTTCCCCTGACAAAAGTTTTCCCTCAGAAATGGCTTTTATAATTGGCGTAATTGTCCCACCTGGACAGAGAAAGTCGGGCAGTGGTGGCAAAGATTTGACATTACAGACTTGGTGCTGTTTGTGTGTGTGTGTGTGTGTGTTACTATACTAGCTTCTTTTTTTTTGTCACATAATGTGCACAATAAACGGCAAAAATCTCGCTCCATCCCACCCATGAGTTCCCTTAAGCATGGTTATGGATAGCCAAATACTTTATCCAGGCACATGGTGTAAGTTCCTTTTGGGCATGTCTCAATCAAATAACTGTGTGTTTTTTTTTATGTGAGGGTTGTACTTAAGGATTGTCTCTTTATCAATTGTGGGCTCGTTTTGGTTGTAACACGCCGTCTCCCCGATTCGCCTTTAACCGTTAAAATGTATGCCTTTGACTTGAGAATTATTTTTTTTCATCTTTGCATTTGGCTGCCTTAAGATTGCGATGCTCCAAAAACGTAATTAACCAACAATTACAGGCTGCCATTCTAAGAAATGATTGGTGTAGGAATGGAAAAGGAAAATGCACGGTTCGCTTTATAGGAACGAGGAGTGGCGAATACATGGATGTGTTGTTCTCTAATTGGGAAGCAACTCCGTGAGGTGTATATATGATTACTGTAGGAATGCATGCCATATGTTTAATATCAGTGTTTGCAAGTAAGCCGTGAATGGATGAAATACTGTTCTACTGAATTTTGACTTAACTCAACTATATTTCCAAATAAATTCCCCTTTCCAAAGGATGACATGTTCTCCCCTTTAACCACAGACAAAGCCTGATCTTCCTCAACCCCACCCCCTCCTCCACATCGCCGCCTTCCCTTCAGCCAAACGATTTATGTCTAATTACCGGTTATAAGCGCTGCACTTCCTCTGAAAGGCTCCATATTAGAAACCAAATCTTATAATTAACCCATCTTCTCCCATGAAAGTAATGGTTGTGCTCTGCCTCGTCAGAGGCCCTCTGTTGACAGTCTTGTCATCTGGGGCCGGCCCTCCCGAGCGCCGCCTCCCCAAATATCGGCAGTTTAAGGAAAGATGAGCTGGATAATGGCCATAGTGTAGAAGTAGTGGACTGAAGAGATTGACCTTGAAAAAGATCTCCAGAGAAAACCTCCTCCCAATGGGACAGGAATTATAATTTAACCGACATGTTTAATGTGGTTACAGTGATTACGAGTAATCTGACAGGCGCCAATGTTTTTTTTTTTTTTTTACATTAAATTTTCCATACACATGTAAAATACACACATGAGGCTTAAATATATAGCGATACACAAATATGATATAAACCGTAAAAATTAAATTCCAAATTTACACATTTGGGGGCTACACATTAGAAATAAAGTGCTCCAATTTTTTTTATTTATTATTATTTCCGTACATTTACAGAGCAAAATAGAATTTCAGTCTCTTTTGGCCTTGACTATTTTTCTCTGCAAAAGTGATGCAGAGTACACGCTTTGTAGGATGACGACTATGTTAATGACTGTGTACTTTTTATGAAGTGATTTCTTAGGTTTTTGAACACTGCTCGTGTGAAACTTGGCGTTGCATCAGTTTCTTTGTCGACTGATATAGTGGGGAGTGGATTAGTTTTTGCTCAAGGAGCTTGTTGACATCAGATGGCATGGGAACCATGAATCCACACATGAGGCTCAACGGCGGAGCTCAGGAAAAACCTGCAGCGGGCACGTAGAGAGAGAGAGGGGGGGGGGGGCAAATAAACGGAGCCCAAAGCAAGTATCGCCACGGTTGGCACGTTTCCACAAACATTTGGTGGGGAGAGAGAGAGAGAGAGAGAGAGAGAGGATGGATACAAGAACATTCTGGTTATCAGAGAAGGATTTATCAGGGGTCTTTCTCTCCGTCTTTTCTAATATCTAAAATACATTCAACCCGTGCAGTAATTGGAATGGATTTGTCAAACGTTAGTTCCAGTTTAAAATTGCCATATTAAATAAAACACTGCAATTATGCCTGAAGTAGGAGTGCTTAACATTCAGAGCAGTTCTGTGGTCTGTGCGACTCCTTCCAGATGCTGCAGGATAACAATCTTCTATTCACGTAGAAAATGTGCAAATTACCTCTTGTTGAAGAAGAAATATTGGATGCCTGTGGAAACAGAACACTAGGAAAAAAAAAATAAAAATCACACAGCCCAGTATGATAGATAATAATCATAATGACAGCACAATCCACTCCAGCATCAGATTGCTCAGTAATCCCACAGTAAACTCTCACTAAAACCTGACTGAGTCGGTAATATTAGAGCTAATCCCCTGCTCTGCTTTATGTGACGTGCTGGTGAGCGCAGGTCTGAAACACAGGCACATAATCCCACACACGCACACACACACACACAGTGTCCTAATTGATTGTTTCTCAGCTATTGTCTCAGTTGCAGCAGTCACACAGATCACAGTATAAAGCAGATGGCTGCTGCTCATAATGCCAGCGAAAGACTCTTTAAGCTCCTTGATTTGCTGGAAACTGTCAAAGGACGGTCGTCAACTTAATCTCGCGCCCAGTGTGCCACAGCATCACACATGGTTGGATAAAATACTAGTTAAGAACATTAATACAGTTATTAAGAACTGTTTTGTAGGAAATGATTTTCAATTTCTTTGTAGGATTCCTTTTTTTTTCCACCCGTGTCCAATTTGCACAACCTGCTTCATGGAGTTGTTGCATATAATCGTCTTCACGCAGTATTTCATTTGTTGGTTTGTTAGTCTACAGTTCAGACCCACAATTTGTCAAGATGTTGTTAGAGTGCACTGATTTTTTTATTTGTATTTTTTTTGGAAGAAACGTGCTCTCTGACTGTTTGAATGGCTTTGACCCTCTCAGCTCCTCTGAATAAAATGTCAACACACACACACACACCGTACTTGAACCGAGGTTACCATGCTCATCCCTGCTTGCTTTTTTAAAACGAGCAAAAAAAAAAAAAAAGAAACCCCACCCTTCCCTGTAAACCCCTCCTAGCACCCAGGTCCAGGAGCTTTGCCAAGAGCAGCCTCACACTAAACATTCACAGCGCCGGGGTAGAGAAAGCAAACTCTGGGAAGGTACAGGATTGACGTCAGAGGGAGCCACATGTAAGAAATTCCTTCCTAATTACTGGGAATGTTCTGGCTTATTGTATGAAAAAAAAAATGTTCTGGTTCATATTCATCTTTAAAAGAAAAAAAAAGGTGGCTCTGGTACTTATATAGACTCTGCTACCTTTTTCGGTGTGAAATTAAGCTTTTCAGTCTTCTTCACTTACGCCAGCTGTTATTTATATTTACATCTTATTTTATTTCACCGCCTCTGTGCTATCTCCTTATTTTATCGTTTACCTCCAGTTCACCTCCTTTTCTTCTTCCTCCCCCCCGTGCGCTCCCACTAACAACACCACTTTGTGGTAGATAATTTCAAATTGCCCACCGACACCTACGCCCCTCAGCTGTGGGATTTCTTTCTGAAAGGCCGTGTTGTGTTTGGATTATTTCTGCTGACCCACTGGTCCTGGTGCTGCACCTGTTATTCCTCCTTTCTAGGAATGTAGCACTTCCTGGCTGCACATGGCCTATTTTTTTTTTTTGAAAAGCTGAAAACTGTAAAATAATATGTGCGCAACGGATATATATATATTTTTAATAACTGAAATATATATATATTTTAATAATGTGTGCAGTAAACAACTGTGTTATGCTGAAGGAGCTTAATCAGGACACATGGTTATGATCCGTTGGCAGACTGATGTCGGATACACCTGTTGCTGGGATTTTATTTCCATGGATTATATATTTCACTCATTTTTGAAATTGTTGGCTTACTATATTTCAACTTGCCTTGGCAAAGTGTTGTAATATGTGGAAAAGATAAGCAAGTAACAGGAAGTACAAGTAAGACATTGGAAAAGTGGAACGGAGTGCTTGTAAAATACATATTTTTTTTTAAAGTCCTCCTCAGAGATTCTCTGTGTTGCGTTCGGGGGGGGGGGGGGGGGAGGGGGGGGGGGGGGGGGCAAAGAGGACGTGGATTTGGTAGAGATGAGTGTGGAGAGAGAGTTGATTCAGGAAAGAGAGAGGAGTGTGAGGATGTGGTGTGAGGGGGTTTCTCACGCGCACGCACGCACAAACACACACATTTGTGATTTGTACTGGAAATAGTGATGCGACGGAGCCGGGGGGGAATTGTGGAGGTCTCCCCTCTCGACGGGAGGAATTCCTTTGAAGCCCTTTTCTTCCTCCCTCTCGATGTGTTTTATTAATGCGGCACAGTCACTGATGGGACAGGTTGCGTTGGATTCAGATACAGATGTTGAAAAAATAAAAATAAAGAAGAAAGACACCTTCAGGAAAGAGAGAGGAGTGTGAGGATGAGGTGTGAGGGGGTTGCTCACACGCACGCACACGCACGCACAAACACACACATTTGTGATTTGTACTGGAAATAGTGATGCGACGGAGCCGGGGGGGAATTGTGGAGGTCTCCCCTATCGACGGGAGGAATTCCTTTGAAGCCCTTTTCTTCCTCCCTCTCGATGTGTTTTATTAATGCGGCACAGTCACTGATGGGACAGGTTGCGTTGGATTCAGATACAGATGTTGAAAAAATAAAAATAAAGAAGAAAGACACCTGGGGGGGAAAAATGGAGGTTTCTTAACTTTTAACGTACCTATAGGGATTTTTGCATCACCCGTTTTTTTCCTTCATGCATGCACATGGCTCCGATTTCCTGCAATTTTTACCTGAGATTGTCAGGTTTCTTATTTGTGGTAAAAGATTTTATTTTTTTATTTTTTTTTACTGAAGGTGTGACATCTATGAGCCCCTGTAATGCCGCTGCCATTTATTTTTGTGCCTTTCCACGTCAGTCGTCACAACACACACACACACACACACACACACACACACACACACACACACACACACACACACACACACACACACACTATTCTCGGAAGATGTGAGGTGTACTGCCCTGACCCCCCGGACCCACAACCCGTAACTCCACACCCCTGTCAACAGCACCTGAGGCTGTGGGACGCCGGGACAGTATTACTCTCACTGCTGTGACTCTTGTTTTCTCCTCTTCACCTTCATTTTTCACATTCTTCTGTTTTTTTCCACACTTGTTTGCTTTTTTTTCTTCTCAGGGGGTGAAATACTCACTTGACCGTTCCTTTGTTCACCCTTATCCGCGACATTTGTTGTAACAAAAACGGAAACATTTTCTTTTATCAACACAATGAGTCGCAGATACTGCAAGGTAATCCTGGACTCATGTACGGTGAAATGTTCAGAGTTCACACAGTGTTATCTGCCAAAGTATTGCATCTTTTAGTAGAATATCAGCTTTAAGTAACAACACTTCACACACACACACACACACACACACACACACACACACACGAACAATGCACTTTAATGCTGGTGGCTGTAGTGCACTCTAAGTATTATCCAACGTGACTGAACATGCTGGGAATCACACCCATATTCCAGGCAACGACACATGCATGCACACACACACACACACACACACACACACACACACAACAAACTCAGTTTATGTGAAAACAGACGTCAGACACACAAAAGGTATAATTAACTCCTCTGCTTTACGGCCCCGTCCTGTCGCCAGATTATTGTGTCCATCTTCTATTTGTCTCTGTGTCTATTTTTTTATTTTACATTTTTTTTATGCACATGTTTTCTTCCTGGAGGGTGAATGGAATCAGATTGGATAAGAGAGGAGTTGTTATACAGTTGTTGTACAGTCGTACCGTGTAAAGTCTGATGGAAACAGATGTGCTGTGTCCTTTTAAAAAATGGTTTCCCTTTCATTTTGGAGCGTGGAGCCAGATGGATATTAATGTGTTTATTGTAGTCTTTTGTGTATACATATATATATATATTACATTATTTGTGCCCTGTTGCATAACAAGTGACCGTAATCTACCATGTGATGTCCACATGTGTAATGCTCTTACCAACGGTCCTTCTCTCCACCCAGTGAGCCGTCTACGCCTATACAGATGTCTCCGTTCCTGTTGGTTTGTTTTAAGCCCTTTCAGCAGTGAAAAGACAAACGCACACAAAGACACACACACACACACACACACACACGTCTGTCCTGTCTTAGGTATCGCAGGGATCCTCTGTCTCCCCACGGATTTCCTCGCGTTGCCGGACTGCTGACAGACACTGCCTCTCATTCTATCGATAGCGATGTCATATTGAGCGACAACATAAGAATGTAAAAATAACTTTTGGCATCTACATCAGTAAATCAATGTTTCACGCAATTGACCTCATTATGGAATGACATTCATAATGACTTCCGTACACAGAGACACAAAAATAAAACACACAGGCACAAACCCGTCAAAGGTCTGGCAGTAAAAATAAAGTCCAAGGCTGTGGTTTCTGGTGTAGGTTCAACATGCCCAGAGGAAGCTGGGAGTGGATGGTGAACATGGCCGCAAACACCAACAAGTGGTTTAAGGCAGTGGAGAGAGAGAGAATATGGGTCAAGTCCTGCAAACAGACTCCCACTGAGTAACAAGAAAGAAATGGAAATTGGACAGATTTTTTTTTTTTTTTCGGATACATAATTCAGACCAGGAGTGCCGGCTATTTAACGTTCAACACAGAGATGGTTTTGTGAAGATATACAGAAAAAAAACACTATTTGGCCCCCACTTTTTGACTCTTGACCAAAACAATCTTTCGGAATATATCCACTGGGACTCTTCATTTGTAGAAATGTGTAAAATATAAAACTGCAGGGGACGCTTGGCGGTCTGAATGATATGCTGCTTAAATCCCATTGCAATCACCATTGTTTGACATATTATGAAACAAATAAAAAAAAAAAGCCGCTTTGTTGAAACATTATTCTCCATCCACAGAGAAAATTTAAACACAGATATTGCAGTTTATTAAAAAAAAAATGGCACAATTCACATCAGTCCCGTGATACTGGGATATCTAGGATATCTCTTTTTTTGGGGGGGGGGGCAAGATGATCTCGCGGTTTCGGGGCGGCAGTGACAGGTTGGCGTGGCTGGCACTCTCCTACGCTGGCTGGGAGTTGGGTTGCAGCAGAAGGGCAGTTTTGGTGGAGCCTCGGCAGACAGGATGGCACAGTTGGCCGAGGGGCTGGGAATATATGCGCACCAGACTGAGTGGTGGTGGACGAGACGTGTTGACTTCTGGTCCAGCCAGGAGGAAAAGCGGCGTATACATGCACATACATGTACACGTGTGCTGTTGTGCACAAACGTGTTTCCATGAGTGTTTGCACGTGCACTTTTTTTTTTTTTTTTTTTTTTTTTTTCCTGTCTCTCTCGCATAGTTGAAGGTTTTCTCCTCGTCATTGTACACCAGGTGTGTATTCACTGAACCAGGCCGTCCTGCTTCCTGCTCGCCTCGGAGCCAACTTGTCTTTACGCCAGACATCAGCAACTTGGCCACCGCCCCCCCCCCCCCCCCCCCCCCCCCCCCCCTCCTTCCTTCTTTTTACCATGTGGTGATCACGTATGTCTATCCACAAGGAAGTCTGTCGACACATAGAGGCTTTTACAAAGGGGATTTGACGTTGCGAGGAGAAAAACGTAAATCTCTTTCCTGACACGCATGTGCTTTTTCTTAGCGTGTGCTGTATGTATTCTCCCTGACCATATGTATATGTCTACATGCCACTGGGGAGTATGTGTAACTTGCGCTGATGGGCATGCATATGGCACAGGTCACATAGGTCAGCGCATTAAAAAACTATCCACTGAGGCCCCCCAAGTTATTCACAGTCAACATAATTGTGTCTATTATTTTCTCCACACAGCAATACGCAACCTGCAGGATATTCCGTCACAACACAACAACACAAAAGTGTTTATTATTGTGCTCAACTGCCACAAAACAATCCACAAAAGCCTCTTGTTGCGGTTCAGTTTCCAACACTGTGTGTCCTCTCGGCCTCCACTCGGTCCAGATAATAGTTCCGCTGTAGAGAGGACAACCTTTCAATCAGACTCGGAGACAAACGGTGACGCGGTTTGGACAGGATGGATAAGTGCCTCCTTCTAAAGTGGACAGGAGTGCTGTGCAGAAGAGTGTGTGGTTGTGCGCACAGAGTGGACGGCGCACACAGGCACCTCGCACATTATACGGCCATGTGAGGAGGCAATCATTCAGGGGTGAGGTGGGCCGGCTACAGACACACACACACACACACACACAAACGTGGTTCTGTCCATATATTTATTAATTAATGAATTCATCAAGTGATGAAATGTTCCTTAATGATTTCAGATACCTTTTTACACCGTTTTTTCTTACACCTTTATACACTTTTACACCTTTCTCCCTGTCTCTCCCCGTGTGTTTGTGTTTGTTGTGGTTTCCATGGAGGATTTTACTGGACTCTGTCTTCCTCCTCAGGAGTCAGAGGTCAAACCTCTGGTGTGACTGACCCTGTTACCCCTGTGACCATGAGATATGTGTTTCCTGCACACACACACATGCAGATTAATATGAATATTAATGTATGCATACAGTCCCCCAACCCTCTCCCCTCTCAATCATACACATCCACACATGTGTATATATTATATTATTATTTTTAATATTATTATTATATATAATTGTATATAAGATTCTGTGTATATCATGGTACAGGTCCTGGCCAAAGTATTTCAATGGGGCAAAGGGCAAAACAAAAAATGGCTTTTAGCCCAACAGAGGGAAGATGCAACACAACTCAGTCACACTTTCAACTCTTTCTTTTTGTGTGCGCGTGTGTGTGTGTGTTTGAGTGTGTGATTGCTTGGCCTGTCCTTCGTCCATCGAGCTCTGGTGTCGCCTTTCTGCCATCTGCCACCGCCGCCCTACTGACTTACACTCAGACATGTAATACACAAAATGTAAATCCACGATTGTCCTGCTCACACTTTATCAACACAAGACCCCGTCATCTCTTCTCTTCCTCCGGCTTTGTGGTTTTATTTTTTTGTTGGCTTCCGCGTTTTTGTTCAGGACACAAAGGAAGCCAGATTCGCCCGGAACCATGAAATTTGATCGAAATGCATTTGGTGTGTGTGTGCGCGCGCCTGTGTGTACGATATGAATATTTAATCCAGCCCCTCCTTCCATCATGTATTAATCATGGGGCAGTCTGCTGGGGCTGAAAATAGCGCCTAGCAACCCAGAAAAACAAAAATTCATAGTAGTGGTGGGTATGTCATGTGCCGCTGCTCATTCATGTGTGACATAGCACATGGTCTCATGGTCTCCTCTCACATTTTCCTTTGCACACACACACACACACACACACTCAGCTTTCCTTTCCTATCCACCGGTTCAGGGACGTCTGTGACTGAGATTTCTTATTTTTTTATTTTAAAGATGCACACAAACAAACAAAGCTTAAAGATAGTTTTTATTTTTATTTTGTTGAAAAAAGGAGTTTGTGAATTTTTAAAAGTACTTTATATATATATATATTTATATATATACATAACTCTGAATACATCCTGCTGTGTCTGCGCCAGCACCCACTGAGTATTTAGATATTTCACAGAGAGAGAGAGAGAAAAAGTTTTCTTCCAGGCATGTGTTGTGATGTGAATGTGTTGATAATTGCAGGATTACCCTGACCCACACACCAGCCGCACCAGCTGCCAATCTTACAGATAAACTCATGTCGGTTGAGCCATTGCGTAATCTCGGCCCAGCTGTTCGCAGGTGGGAGCAAAAAAGAGAAAAAAAATGTTTGTGGAGTCACTGAATGCGGAGGCTCCTACAATAAATAATAAAAAAAACAAAAACCATAAGGCATGAGGATGGTGGTTCGTGAAACCCAAGACTCAATGAAATGCGTGTTCGCAGGCTGTTCGCGATCCATCGCAGCTTGCTAATTATACTCTGCTCCGTGTGCACGCTGCAGTCAGAAAAGTATTACGACAGAGTATTTCATTTCATAGGCTTCTCTCCATCGCATTAGATTGACAATGAAATGAAATAAAAAATGACTTGCAGTGGACACAGACATACAGCCTTCTTTTATTTATTCTTCTTCCTCGTCGAACCCGGGCACCCGCATCACCCACAATGCAGCGGGGCCCCTGAACAGTTTGTGTTGGACAGTGTTGTGGTAGTTGTTGTCTCCAGCCTCCAGCAGAGATTAGGTCTGGGCTGCAGAAGCCTGGCAGGGCTCTCTCCTTTCCAGCTGCTCTCTCCCCTAGAGTTTTTCTTTTTGAACCCTTTTTCAAATTCGCCCTCTTCAGCTCCGACCGAGCCCCGTAAACAAATCAGGACCAGGTTTGGGTTTGTACGACTCGTTTTTCTGTATCGTACAGTAGACCATAGCATTTATTGTAATTATTCAGAGCACAGCAGGTGGTTTTATTTTTATAAAATGGTTTCAAAGTTTTATATTTATTTTTTTTGCCATTTTTTGCCTTCTCCTCTCCAACAGGTGTGTTGAGCAGCAAGGATCAGCATCTGGAGCTTCTCAAACCAGCTGGACACAACCATTTCGGTAGGACCTCTCTCTCTCTCTCTCTCTATTTACATTTGGATCAATGAGTGAGTTGGATTGATAACTCGCTGTGGTTCGTAGTCTTATTGTTGGTGTTGTTGCAGTTTTGAATGTGTTTACGTTCCATAATGCAGTCATGTCTTGGGGCTCACGCACTTGTAACTCACCACAGGTGATTACCCAGCGTCAGTGCTCATTGGTGGATCACGGTCGCCTCAGCTGACCTAACGTAGGGCTCAGTAATAAAGTCCGTCAGTATCTGTTGAGGAGGAAACGTGTCATTTACTCCTGAGCACGCGTCCGTTTTCAGCGGCTGACCTTGCTCTCCTTGCTTTTAGCGCACGACAATGTATAATTAAGTGACCGAAGCCTGCTTTAGAATTTGGACAGCGCGTGTAAAAGTGCATGTGTGGGGGAAAAAAAATGGGAGAAAAAAAACAAACATTTTGTTGGAACTTCACACTCCTGATGACAGGAACGTGTGATGATCTCACCCCATCAGCATGTCATCAGCCCACGAGCGGCATGTTGGTTGCCGTGTGGCGGGAGGACACGCTGATGCAGCAGTGTCATGGAGACGGGAGCCTTAACCTGTTAATGGCATGTTTCCTCCACAGCAGAAGTGACCCGCGTCATAGCGTAAACACACAGGCAGGTGTCCACGCGTGAAACATGCAATCATATATCGGTGACACGTGTGATGAAATGAGGAAAGAGCCCTCCACCAGTCAGATCATGAGACTCCACTGTAAAAATTCCACTGGGGAAACTGGGTTTGGTACGGTCCTAATAATAACTAAATATTTCCTATGTCGGCCAAAAATGACGGCAGCACTTTATCGGAGGAGAGACAGGACAATTCCACACATTCATAAGATGTATTAGAAATAACTGTGTGCCAAGAGCACAACGGTGACGTGTGTGTGCATCCTCTGTGTGCGTTCATTGTTGCATGGTGTTAAATCTAGTTCAACACAATCTGGAATGAGAAGACACGAGCTGCACATTTGGCTGGGAACCCTAAAATCAGCAATCTGTGCGCGTGGACATTTGGACTCAAGGATGAACTGTTTCAAAATGTGACGGTCAAAGGTCAAGGCCGTCGTGACCTCACTCAGCACGATTCTCAGGAATTCAAATGCAAAATTTGGAAAGAATCAATCGCATGGGTAGAAATTGATGCCAACCGGTACTTGACTTTTTTTGCCAACAACAGTTTGAGATGCTAAAAAAACAGGATACGGCGTTGTGAAACTGAATGAGTGAAGGAGCGTGTATTACCCAACGAGGGGGGGTGGGGGGGGGTGCGAAGGCCGTCGTGACCTCACTCAGCACGATTCTCAGGAATTCAAATGCAAAATTTGGAAAGAATCAATCGCATGGGTAGAAATTGATGCCAACTGGTACTTGACTTTTTTTCCAACAACAGTTTGAGATGCTAAAAAAATAGGATACGGCGTTCTGAAACTGAATGAGTGAAGGAGCGTGTATTACCCAACGAGGGGGGGTGGGGGGGGGTAAGGGGGGGACGGCGTCAGCGATGGAGACAGATTTGGATGCATATTAATCAGGATGACTAAGTGGTGCACAGGACGAGGTACTCCAAGAGGAACCCAGGTCATGTGAACGTGGGTTTGAGCATCTGTTTGTTTTTTCTGAGTGCTCATGTGACACTGGAGAGGGAGTGAAAAAGCACACACACACACACCCATTTATTAATGGGTTTGAGTGGGCCTGTGTGTGTGCGTGTGTGTGCGTGTGTAAGCCCTTTCCAATTGATGACATTTTGGCCAGACGTCACTATACAACTTGATTTTAGAATTCACGTCTGCATTAGGTTTGAGTTAGTCAAGTTTGGGTTGAAGATGATGAAAGATGGTATGTGTGTGTGTGTGTGTGTGTGTGTTTGTGTGTGTGTGTGTGTGTGTGTGTGTGTGTGGTTGTACGTGCGTCTCTCCATCCCGCTGTAGAGGCTAAACTGGGATCTTTCTCCCCGAGCCAAAACAGCTTTCTCCCACTCTGCACAAATTAGCAGCAGCCCACGCTCCACTCGCACAAAACTGTCGGAGCACAGACGCTGCAGGGAGTGAGGAGGAGGAGGAGGAGGAGGAGGGAGGGGAAGGTGAGAGGAGTGACGAAGATGGAAGAGTGAAGAAGTACCAAATAATAGAGACCACAGAAGCAGCTCTGTGTATCTCGCAGACGGGCTTTGTTTCATCCCAACCTGTTGTGCACCAAACCTGACAGTCCTCCCTTTTAAATGTATTTTTTTTTTAACATTTTTAAGTCCTAATGCCATGTGCACATTTTCCCATTCATTCATTTCCTGCCTGCAGCGCGCTGATAGCGAGGCTTAGCGGAATGAGAGGCGAGCGGGTGGAGAAGGGGATGGAGTGTCAGACCTGTTGGCCGGCGCCCGTCCCCTCACTGAGCAGCTTATCTTTATTTAGACTCCTCAATTATCTGCCAGCTCTCCACAACCTGAGGTAAAGGGAATAGGAGGAGGTGGGGGAGCATGGTAATTTGAGGAGAAGAGGGTGAGAAGAAAAAGAGGAGGAAAAGGCACATTATGCAAATAGGAGTGGGCTCATTACCATGTCAAAACTCTGGGAAGGAAATCACAAAAAAAAAAAGTGGAGAGACACATATTTCTGGCCAAATTTTCTTTTCTAATTTTCTACATCTGCATTGCTCTGGCTCTCTTTCTCACTCGCTCTCTCTCACACTCTTTCTCTCTCTCTCTCTCCCCATTCTGCTGCGAAAAACCCATATCAGTGATTCCTGAGATACTCAAACCACCTGTCTGCCATTAATCACTGTCAAATGCTCGCCTGTCAGTCCTGACTCTCTGATCTTCTATATTTTTCTTTTCTAATTTTCTACATCTGCATTGCTCTGGCTCTCTTTCTCACTCGCTGTCTCTCACACTCTTTCTCTCTCTCTCTCTCCCCATTCTGCTGCGAAAAACCCATATCAGTGATTCCTGAGATACTCAAACCACCTGTCTGCCATTAATCACTGTCAAATGCTCGCCTGTCAGTCCTGACTCTCTGATCTTCTATATTTTTCCAAGCATTTATATTCTTCTTCTCATATTTCCAGGATTCGGCGCAGGTAGTGACGTACAGATTTCACGATCGCAAGATCCTTATCAAGGAGGAGGTGTTGTACTTTAATCATCTTCCCTCTTTGCGTTGAATATTTCTTTTTATTACATTTGTGGGGGGGGCGGGATGAATGAAATGCGCATTTGCCAAATAGCGAATGAGACACTGGAGAGGATGGGTCGGGGGGCGGGGCGGGGCGCGTTCCAGACGACTCCCCCGTCTGTAGGTCACCGTGACTGGGAGAGGACTGTGAGCCAGACCCCGGCCACCCTTCCTCCCTCCACCCTCCACACTGCAACATGGGAGTTTTTTTTTTCGTGCGTCTGTGTCCTGGCACCCCTGAAATCGTATGCGTGTGCATATGTAGGGAAAACAGGAAAACCAGAAATATGGAAGTTGCACTACTAGGGAATGTGGAAGTATTTAGGCCTGATTAGCATTAATTACACAACATCAGCCTTACACCTCCTGCCATCCTGCACCTGCCCAAATTGTCGACCTGTTTTGTGTACACATGCCCACTAGGGAGCTCACACAGCCCTCGGGCCCCGGTGCCAGCTCCCCAGATGGGCCCCCGAAGTCTCCACCCCCCACCACCACCAGCACCACGCACCCTCCTGACCTGGCACTGGTTCCATTGTCCGGTGCCAGTTTGGTGCAAGCTTGAGTCGGTGTGGCAGCTGCCTCTTTCCTGCTCAGCCACCATCAGTCTCGCTCTCTCAAACACACACACACACAATAACAGACTCACACACACACACACACAAACATGTTAAAGTCGCCGCCCCAGGGATGTTTCCAAATGCTTCTTTTGAACTTTTGATGAACTGAAATATGATCTTTAGAATTCTTCCTTCATTTCATCTCCCTCCACCTTTTGATTCATCTTGCCCTCCGATTATTTTAGGTATTGGATTTACAAAACCATATCGGCATATCCACAGAGTGTGTGTGCATTGTAACGAGGCGAAACAGGTTTCAAGGCCACGCACTTAAAGAAACCTGAAGCCATTAAAGAGCAAAAGGTGATAATTAAATGTAATCCAGAGGGAGAGATTGGATTTATAAAGGGGAGATATCTCTTATCTACCAGTGGCCAGTGTTCTAATTATATCCACAGACATTGCCTGAGGTCGTGGCCTTCATGTCAACCCTGTTAAAGAGAGAGACGCATACATGTGCGCAGAAGAAACACGGAGAAAAAAAAAACACACACACACACTTTATCTTTTCACTCAGGTCTAAGAAATCATGGCCCGGCGCTCAGAGCCAGACTTGTTTTTGTCTTCCAGCAGAACAGGCAGTGCCTTAACCCACTTTGTCTGCATCAGTGCCATTATCCTGACAGCTATATAGGTGAACTGTGTGTGTGTGTGTGTGTGTGTGTGTGTGTGTGGAAGTTGCAGAGGGGGAAAAAAAAGAAAGGGAGTTTTACCATGTTACCATGTCATGAATATTGCATAGAGCCTGGTGTGTTTCGCTGTGTTGGCTGGCTGGGATTTGGGAGACGTCTGGAGGGTGAGGTTGTGTTAGTGTGTTAACAAACTCTTTCTCAGAATGTGAATTGCAGTTTCATAATGATATCCTATTTTATTTTTGTTTCTCATCATAGCATAACTGAGCTCCAGCTTTGTGTTTTGGTGTTTTTTCATTGGGCACCTGTGCGCCGCATCTTTGCATTGTTCTTTCTCTCCGATGCTGACACGTCGATGATCGTGTGGCGAATGCACTGATTTTGTCACAACTAACTCATTGTAAGGCCAAGTTTACAGTTAATACATTTATAGTATCTCTGTTCAGGTGTAGATGTAAAAATAAACATGTGTATGTATCATTTTAGATTCAGCCATTCTTTACCATCTCTGGCTTCCCGTTAACCTCACTTGTTAATGTGGAGGTGCGTTGTCTAGAGGCTTTTAAAAGCCATAGAAGGATCAAATGGCTCTGGAAGAGTCATCTATCTTTCATGGATGACCACTTCAGGGCTCGGACCCTTTTTCTTTCCTCCTGGAAGGACTTTACCAGCCTCTGGCTGACCAGAGGTGAGCCCCCCACAGTTCATTACAGCCTAATGGCGCCGGGACGGCTTTACTGATTTGCCACAAACTTGTTTAACAGACACAAATACACCGTTTTGGTCTAGACAGTTCTTCTGGTTGATATGACATCAAACACAGAACATTGTGTGTTTTTTTTATTCAAAAAAAATAAATTTTTTGATAACTGATATCAACAGATCTGCAACCATTCATAACACGCTTCTTTTCATACTCTAAACTGCTTATCCTTTTTTACCATGGCTACACCTGGACTCATTCTTATTGATGCAATCTCCTTGTTCTTTTTTTTTTTTTTTTTTTTTCTACGACTGTTTCCAATATTGACAATGCCCATAATGTGCAGTTGGCTGTCCGTAAAGAGTTGATGGGTCTGACCTCGGTGCACGGGGGGCATCCCTGTGACCCATTTTGAATTTTAAGTGCACTGTGTGGTGAACTGACATCTCTCGTAAGTTCAGTTTGGCATCGCCGACAGCTAATGGCTCTCTGTCTGCGCCTAGCCTGGTGCAGACTGGGGAAGCATTACCACTGAGACGGAAGGAGAGGGGCGTAAAATATGGATGAACAGAGATCACCACCAGAGCACATTTCTAACCATGACGGGATTTTAGGACAGGTCAGGGTTAGTCTGCGATGGCTTGATTCCTCATAACTATCTGATTGTTGTTCATTTATTTGTCCTGACTCACCAAATCGTATCGGGCGTCTCTACCGTAGGGTTGTTGGAAATGTTTATTCTGAGTAAAGGAGGAGCTGCAGCCAATAATTGAATTTTTTTTTTAAACCAAAGTTATCTTTAAACCCATTCTGAAGTTGTTGCTGTTATTTGATGCTACCTATTTAGTCGTATATCATATTCTTGGCCTTGTTCTTGTGTGTCAGAGTGGATATTGGGCATATACCAATCACCAGCGTATACACAATGTCAAATGTGTTGTTATTTGTCAAAGGTCAGTCCTTTTGCTGTGGACCTGTTGAGGAGAAAGAGGTTAGGACCCACACCAGCTCCTTGGGGAACGCCAGATATTTGTGTAGCCAGTGTAAAAGTCTTGGGCACAGCTCCATGCCGCGGACATGTCAGCCAGGCGCTCTGTTGTTTAAAGTCTGCAGGTTACACCAGGAAGAAAAAAAACAAGTCGTGCTTCATATCACTGTTAGATGAAGCTAATTTTATTCTTGTCTTTATCAAGTGAGCGTGTTCTTATTGACTTTATTGGGCAGATGTTTCATTTTAATTTTATTTGTTGATAACTGTATTTTTCCAGAGATACCCGTCAATAGAAGCAGAGAGAGAGACGGAGAGAAAAATAAACCGTGGGGGGGGGGATTAAATAAAGGGGGGAGGGGGTTAGGGTTTGAAAGTGCGTATTATAAATAACCCAAATCAATAATGGACGACATCATATCACACATATTTGCAGAATGGCTGTGGGATCCTCCGGGGGGGGGAATGGATGAAAAAAGCGACTGTCCTCCCCCCACCTCCCCCATCACTGTGGGGAGGAGGGGGGGGGGTAAGAAGAAGGTACAAAAATAAGAGCTGCTATGTTTTTTTTCTTCCTTCAATCTCCTGAGCATCAACCAGCTTGTGCTTATGGTTTGCATGCATGTCTCCTAGTGTGTGTGTGTGTGTGTGTGCAAGTGTGTGCGTGTGCACACGTGTGTACATTATGAGGCGGCCGCTGTCCATTACTTATTAATCAGCCCCGTCTGCCTGGCTGCCACAGTGTGTACTTCAGCATGCCTCGCAATCATTATGCCACATGCATTATTTAAGGAACACGCACGCTCGCGCTGACTCTGATGCAGATAGCTACACCAGCTATTTATCTGGGATACGCTCACTTATCGCCTCGTCTCATTCTCTCACAGGCTGTAGCAAATAACTGCACAAGCCTCTCACTCTCTCTCACACACACACACACACACACACACACACACACACACACACACACACATAGCACACATCACATTTAATTTGACCCTCTCATTAAAATCCCCTGTATGCTCCGAGTCCCCTGCATGAGTTTCCTTACATCATTCATTGTGTGTGTGTGTGTGTGTGTGTGTGTATCAGAATATATTTATGCCCTTTGTTGTTTCACGAACACGAGCAGGTGGGGAAATTTATCCCTCTGCTGGGTCTGATATCCAAATGTGTAGGATCACATATTCAGGAACAGTAGGTCTTCGCAGGGAATTGAACCACGGGATGATGTGAAAAAAGTTGAACAACCATTATTCATTCAAGTAATTGACATATTTCACATTCTTGCAAATACTTGATGTATTCTTGACGTTTTTTTTGATGCTTGTATTATAACTTTGACTGCTTCTTCGCCTGGCCCAAAAAAGCGTTTTCAGAAGCCTGCCACATGTGTCCCACGGTTCATTTTTGTTTGACAAGCTGTTTCCTCAAAATCACTGATCTCTGACCGCACGGGTTACGCCTGCCGACCTAAAGTCCTGACAATCCTTTTTAATTTAAAGGCCAGGAGGAAACATTCACACCAAATTCAGAGTGTTTGGCCTGATTGTGGCTCTTCTTCGTTCCAATAAGTGCCTGTGTGCGTGTGCGTGCGCGCCTGTGTGTGTGCCTTTATGGTTTTGGGTTCAGTAACATTGGCTGTTATCTGTGTCATGGCTGCATGAAAACTCGCTAAAGACTTTGACGTCAACGCCGCAAAACACGCTGATAACTCCGGCTCTTTATCGTGGCCAGGTGTGTGGTTGTGTTGTCTGATCAAACAAAACTTGGCTTCCTGGATTCTACGCCGAACTTCAAAAATAGCCCCAGCAAACACACACTCGCACACACAAATTAGATAAGGAGATGTGTGCAACTAAAAAACTCAGTGCCTTTACATGCAGGCAGATTCTCTGTTTATTTTTGTGTTTCTGAAGTTTCCAGATTTTAGTGGCAAATAAATGGGTTCCTAATTTTATGAGCATTCATTTCTGCATGCAAAACTAATGCAGGTGTAAACACAACTTTGGGATATTACAACTCAAAGAATCAACACATCTAAGGTGCAACTCTGCAATTGTCATTTCGTCCGTCATTTCCTTTTTTTTTTTTTTTTGTGACGTATTTGCACCAGTATCTCTCACAGAATGAGATCAAATCTGTGGCAGGAGCTCATGAGAGAGTACGCAGTTTTGCTTTCATGCACAACGGAGCCCGAATGATAGGTAAACAAAGAGCGACAAAGACAACGTCACGTCCCCCGGTGGGAACACGCACGGCCACGGCTGAATGATGACCGAGTCCGCCGCCTTGCTGCCAGGACAGTAACAACTTTATGGATGTTTTGACGCACAACGTGCCTGGCAGGATTGTTGTTGCCTAGTGTGGCTAAGAGAGAGAGAGAGAGAGAGAAAGAGAGGGAGAACGTTTGTGTGTGTGTGTGTGTGTGTGTGTGTGTGTTGTGGAATTGTTTGCAGGCGAAGAGCGCCGCACACAGCTCTACAATGGAGCCATGGGTCCACCACACAATGCACTCACTTGGAAATCTTGTGTTATTACGAGACGGATCAAAAAAATCCACAGGCCAACGCCGTTTTGATATCATCACCGTGGTAACCTCCCAACAACTGAGGGTTCCGGACAGAAAAAAAAGACAGAATTATCCGTGTGTGCAAGTATCACACACTGACAATGAGGTTTTCTGTTCCTGCCAGAAAACATACAAGAAACAGTGTGCGTTTTTTGGTCACATGAGCAGGTCAGCGACGCAATCTCAGCCTCTCCACTCATCAGTGTGTTTGAGAGAGAGGGAGAGAGAGAGGGAGAGAGAGAGGGAGGGAGAGAGAGAGAGAGAGAGAGAGAGAGAGAGAGACTCCAGTAAAAATGCTCAACATGCCTGAGACTGCCCTCTGATGTCACTGTGTGTGTGTGTGTCGGTCTGTGCGTATGTGAGAGAGAGAGGGAGAGAGGGAAAGTGGGAGGGGACCAGAGGAACAGAGGGAGGGACGGTGTGTGCCGGAGGACAGAACAAACCAAGACAAGCGATAGAGTGAGAGGCGGAGAGAGAGAGAGGAAGAGAAAAAGACAGAGATCTGCTCTCACCTTGAAAACCAGTTCGTCTGTTGTTGTTTTTTTGTGCTGCGGTGGACTTTACTGCTCCTGTCCTGACTATTACTTTTGGCTCCAAACACACACTCTTGTACCGCGCAGACACACAAACGAACACACTGACGTACAACAACCGGGCAGCACGACACAGCTGATGGGTAAGAGCTTTTTTTTTTTTGTTGTGCACAGATTATTGTTTGGATGAGGGTTATCGTTCAGTTAAATTGAGCTGGTTTGTGTGTGGGTGGGTGGGTGGGTGTGTGTGTGTGTGTGTGCGTGCGTGTGTGTGTTTTAGGGTTGTTCTTTTAAAAGATGAGTTGTTATTTGCCTGTTGCTGAGCATGAGAGTGATACCTGAGCACACGTGTGTTTATATAAACCCATTTAGCATTTCCTACAGTGTATGTGTGTGTTCCCTTGAGGAGTGTGAGTGCGTGTGCGTGCGTGTGTGCGTGTGTGCGCGTGTGTTTGTGTTCATTGGCTGCGTGGGTGTGCAGCTCTGAGTAGTGACAGTGTTTATTGAATGGTACTGATGTATGGAGACTCGCTCAGCCTTTAACTGAATGGAGCAGATGGCAGTGGCTGTCTGTCCCTCCCCTTAGCTTATTGTGCACATGTGTGTGTGCGTGTGTGTGTTTGTGCGTAGGAAAGTTTCCATACTGTGACTATAAAAGACTTCATTATTTGTTCCGTACATTGAAAAAAACAAAAAACGTATCGCATTAAACGGAACGTCTTGTAGGAGTGAAAGCTTTCCAATTTTCTTATTTGTGTGCCTGAATATTTTACCATTTTTGAATCTTTTGCATTTTGAATCATTTTTATTTGCAGTTTTGTAAGCGCTAAGTGCGCCTGCAGCGTCACCAGGGGCCTCCGTGTTTTGTTGTATGTGCGGCGTCTCTACTGAACACTGAGGCCTAGAGTTCCCAGAAAGGTGTGATGGAGCGTTGTGTATCTTTGCATAGCTAACCTGAAAAACACATTCTTCTCTAAATCATCATTATCATCATATAAGATCAGATTCGATTATTTGGACCGCTTTAATCCCCCAGGTTAGGTCATAGAGGCGGGGACACACAAATAATAAGCCACAACACTCCGGGGACGCACACTTTGACAGATTGCACTTCACTTCTGAATGCACGTGTGGGCCATTTGTTGAATCTATAGCCCACTGTAGCTGCTCCGCCGTTGGTTCTTCCTCTGTCGCTAACCCCGCCCCTTTTCCCCTGTGCAACCAGCTGCGGGTCACAATCCCTCCCGTTGCCATGGCGTTTGCCTCACTCATCTTTGTGTGCGCGTGTGTTTATCTCTCAGCTGAGAAACTTCATGTCAGCATTTACTAGTCATTCTTAATCTGCTGTCACCTCTCTGTGTCTTTGTGCTGCTTTATTTGTATTTTTTTTATCACGCACATTGTTTTTTTCCAGTGATTCATTTCTTTATTGATGTCGCAAATGAACGTGCGCGCTCAGTTCCTCTCTAAACATGCAGGGGGTTTGAGTCCCGGTGGGACGAGGAGCTCCCTCGGGAAGCCTGCTCTATAAATAACTCCCCCCTGTGTGATCCATAATCTTTGCCTGATCATGGCGGAGGGGGATGGGAGGAGCAGAATCATAGACACATAGAGAGAGAGAGAGATGGCTGGATGAGCGGACGAGGGGAAGGAGAGAGAAAGGGGAGTCAAGGTGGCATCTGCCTTTTGGTGAATTAAACCCCATGTATTCACAACATGGGAAAAATCTCTCCGCCAAAAGTAAACACAATTTCCCGTTTGGAAAATCAACAAACTTTATCTCACTTCCTCCTTCATGGTCCTGGAACCGCTTAAGATCCTGCGACCTGGACACATTTAGAATCAACTGTATACATGTATAAATTACATGGGGGGGGGAGATTTACTGTCATTTAAATGATTTCATGCCACAAGAAAATGCCGTCGCCGCACATTTCGATTGGAAAATAAAATAAATCACTGCATCAGACTCTTGACGATGACGTGGCTGGGTCATGCCTGCAGCAGGAATGTTTGCATCATCATGCCCATCCATCTCTCCAGCTGTTGGCTCAGCACCACCACCACCGCCCCGACGCCGTGCCCCATCCACCCAGTGCCGTCCCTGTAAGCCGGGCTCATTACGGGGCCGGTTGCGCGCACCCTGCCGAGCTGTGTGCCTTGCCCTGTGGCTGCGCACAAAGCTTTGTTTATTGTAAACATGCCTCTGGGGAGAGTTATTCCGGGAGCGAGTGTTGTTTTTGTCATGGTACAACTAGATCCGCTCTGTGATCCCATCGCGCCGTGTTGCCGCCGTGAACCGTCCAGGCTGATGTGTTTCCTGTAGAATAGTTTGGCCATGTACAGCTTGTTTCAAGGTCTGATTGTGTGTACCTGCGGTAACGCAATGATCCGTGGTCAACTATGTCTCTCAGTGCATCTTAATGCGTCGGTGTGGTTAAACTCTATTATATTATTTTTGTATTTTTGTGATAAGTGGCTGAAGCCGACCCATGGCTGCCCCAGCAGCAAAGTCATATATATATGACTTTGCTGCTGGGGGCGGGGGGGAAAGTCAGTTACAAGCCACTGCAACACAAGGAAGTAGATTCAAGGCCCTGCAGGAGACTGTGTTGCGTTGTTGTGTTTCCCCTCACATTTATCTCCCAGTGGCAGCCTGCCACACAATCCAAACCCCGCCGGCCTTGAGGTGTTTACTCGTTCCAAACAGGTAAAACCTTAGATCCTGTTCCAGCTTTATCACTGACTCATGTCACATCTACAATCTAATCTGGGGGTTAATTGATTTATCAATTAATACTCCTCACTAATAAATCACAGCAGAAAATCATAGATTATTCCCATTTATCACCACATTCTTCAAATTTGACATTTTTTCCCGATGGTGTGTGTTTTTTTAGTTTTTGTTTTCTGGCATTTTAATTTGCATTTGTTGTGGGTTGGAGCCCCATTTGTAATGAAAACAAACAGTCCCTTATGGAGCCCCCCTCTATGGCATGCCCGCCGAGGAGGGCCCGTGTGGAAGCGGACATAAATAGCGTGGGGTTGAAAGCGAGTGCGAGTCTAACTTCAGGGGCCCGGCAGTGCCCCATATAGAGGAATCGGCTTTTGTTTCCCAATTTCCACCGGCGTGAGGCTATATGGGAAAATGCACAGTAGAAAAGGCGTTAATTGAGTTGATGCTCTATGCATATTTGGCACCGCGGGCTCAAAAAATGGTCCCAGTGTACAAAGCGGCCCTGTGATGGCCCCCATTAAAACTTCTGCTTGTCTGACCTTGTTGTTTACGTCTTATTAAATATGTGTGTAAGTGGTTGACGTGTGTGTGTGTGTGTGCGTGTGTGTCTACGGTTCACTGGCCAAATCTTTGTTGTGCGTATCAAGAGGGGCGGGCACAGACTCTGCATTGTGTAAATGACAAAAAGCGGCATTTTCCCGCTGCCTTGTTTATGGTGAAGTGTCAAACAACACAAGTTTGTGGGTCAGAGGTCCTGGTATCATGCGACGCTTCCTCGTGCCAGGCCTTAACCTTTGAGTGTGAGGGGGGAGAAGTATTTTATTTAATTTTTTAATTAGATTTATTTATCTGGATCCCCATTAGCCAATACCGAGGCAGAAACTACTCTTCCTGGGTCCAACAGACCAAAAAATGACAATAGTGACAACAAGTGTTTACTATATATGAAAAAAAAAAGAAAAAAAAGCTGCCGTTATATTAACCGTCTGTAATCGATAATATTTAAGTGTTTAATTCGTAATCCCCAAAAATCATCTGCTTGAATGACGTTTTGCATCATTGAAATAAAATATGTTCCTTTTATTTATAATTATGAATATTTTCAATTTTTTTTAGGCAAACAATCCTTAAGTCCGTCTTTCTAACAAGTATTTGAACGTAAAACACAAACACGCTGAAGCACCAGCATGTCTGGCCCCGGGGTGGGTGGCCACACCCTTTTTTCATTCTCTCGCCACCCTGTCCCGTTGGGTGGTGTCGGGTTTCCTCCTTTGCTCTGGGAAAAAGAAAAACTGCCCGGTACCAAGGATTTCATTGGCTATCTCAGCAAATCACCGCAAGTCCGTCGTCCCCCTCATTGGCTGACGGAGGGGACGCCGGGAGGTCCCTGACATTGAGATGCTCTGCACTGGTTTTGGTGGTATTGATGAGGGGTAGACTGGTGCATGGTGGTTCTCCATGGGCACATTATTGATCAGGAAAAAAAAAAAAAAGACCAAAGGATGCACAGCAGGATTTAAACTGCAATTGTGCCTGACTCATATCCAAAACTCTCCGGCTGTCACCTCTCAGGAGCTTTGGGTGTTCCAGAAAAAAAATTGAAGCCTGAAAGTACTTCTGATGAATAAAGTGGCGTGCTGATGGCGTTTGATCACAGCACGCCACATTCCAGTTACACATCAGGGGCTTGAAAAAAGTTGGCAAAGGTTTATTGGCAATTTTGCCGTCTATTTCTCTTGAGTGTGGTGTGGCGGGATTGTACCACTGTTTGTGCGTAAGCTGTTGTGTTGTTTGCTTGTGTTGGTGGAAAATAAGCAGATTGCACTAATACCCCCGTTTTTTTTGTTTTTTTTTCGCATGTCAGCCGCGATGTTGCTTCTCCCGGTGTGCGTCTGTGCTACTTCACTGGATTACTCCGATAAGGCAGAATAAATGCTGCAGATTAAATGAACCATGAGGAATATGCCCACAAACGGCCGTTGATGCTTTGGTCGGACTTTTTTGTCATTTTCAATGCGGCAAAACTGAGTTTCTGACTCTTTCCCACTGAGGTTTTCACTCGGGGATTTGACCTTTTTGGGCTGTGGCCTTTTTGTTTTAAAATGCGCCGTCAAACCCTGTGTGTGCTCACATAGACAGTGTGGTGCAAAGACACACACACACACAAACAGTAAGTCTGTCTGCGTGTCAGCAAATCCCTGCTGCAGTCATATTGCCGGAGGATTTTTTATTACATTTTTTTTCTGTGCCCTTTGCTGCCAGGTTTCATCATTTTACCTGTGTGTGTGTGTGCGCGCCTGCCTGCCTGCCTGCCTGCGTGCGTGTCATTTTATTGACTGCGTGCAGAAAGTTTGCATGTGTGTGCTATTTGTCTGAGAGTGCATGTCAACCCTGTGACACACCGTACACACCAAGACGCATTTTTTGATGTTTCCGGTGTTTTTGCAAATCCTCTTATCCAGCCTATACAACTATAAGCTCCACTTATTTCTGAGTTACAAGCAAACCACAACCCCGAGGAGGTCTCATGTGGAGCGCCGCAGTGCTGATGAAACGGCTCTCCCTCTGTGCCATTTGGCTCAGAGAGGACAGGGTGTTCAATCCTGAACTCTGCATTGATTATATGGCGCCACTAAAAATTCATTTTATGAAGAGAGAGTGTAGCTGGAATTGTTTTTAATTTTCAAATGTCAAAATTGAAAGTGTGTGGCAAATGTGTAACTGTCAAATCCTTCCCTTCTTTCTTTTCCGCAGTGGATGTGAGCACTGCAGCGTTGCCCTCGCCGGTGCCCCCCAGCGCCACAGCCACCCTTCCCATGGACCTGCGCGTCGTGGACCACCCTCACCACCACCACCACCACCACCTCCGCCAGCAGCCCCCCTTCGGCCTGGTCCCCCAGGCCCACCCGGTGCCGCCCACCTCCACGGCTTGTCCGGCCTCCGCCGAGCCGGGCCGCGGGCCGGTCATCAGTAAGTCCGCCTGCGGTTTGGGGATGGTGGCCCCCCCCGCCGGCTGAAAATCGGCCCCCTGACTGGCTTTTGCTCCAGATGCACAGAATGATAAAAAGTCTTTTAAAACCTCCCGCAGACCACCCGGAGCAGCAGCTGCAGCAGGAGCTGGTGACGCTCAAACACAAGCAGCAACTGCAGAGGCAGCTTCTCATCGCAGAGTTCCAGAGGCAACACGAGCAGCTGAACCGGCAACATGAAGTCCAGATGCAGGAGCACATCAAGGTGAGTCCTCTCCTCTCCTCCTCTACCTCTCCACTCCCCTCCTCTCCTCTTCTTTCCTTTCCTTTCCTTTCCTCTCCTCTCATCTCCTCTCCTCTTCACTCCTCTCCTCTCCTCTGCTCTACCTCTACCTCTCCTCTCCCCTCCTCTCCTCTTCTTTCCTTTCCTTTCCTCTCCTCTCCTCTCCTCTCCTCTTCTTTCCTTTCCTTTCCTTTACTTTCCTCTCCTCTCATCTCCTCTCCTCTTCATCCTCTCCCTCTCCTCTGCTCTACCTCTACCTCTCCTCTCCCCTCCTCTCCTCTTCTTTCCTTTCCTTTCCTGAAAATGTTGTATGTGAGTGTGTATAAGAGACAGCCTCTCCTCTCCTCTCCTCTCCTCTCCTCTCCTCTCCTCTCCTCTCCTCTCCTCTCCTCTCCTCTCCTCTCCTCTCCTCTCCTCTCCTCTCCTCTCCTCTCCTCTCCTCTCCTCTCCTCTCCTCTCCTCTCCTCTCCTCTCCTCTCCTCTCCTCTCCTCTCCTCTCCTCTCCTCTCCTCTCCTCTCCTCTCCTCTCCTCTCCTCTCCTCTCCTCTCCTCTCCTCTCCTCTCCTCTCCTCTCCTCTCCTCTCCTCTCCTCTCCTCTCCTCTCCTCTCCTCTCCTCTCCTCTCCTCTCCTCTCCTCTCCTCTCCTCTCCTCTCCTCTCCTCTCCTCTCCTCTCCTCTCCTCTCCTCTCCTCTCCTCTCCTCTCCTCTCCTCTCCTCTCCTCTCCTCTCCTCTCCTCTCCTCTCCTCTCCTCTCCTCTCCTCTCCTCTCCTCTCCTCTCCTCTCCTCTCCTCTCCTCTCCTCTCCTCTCCTCTCCTCTCCTCTCCTCTCCTCTCCTCTCCTCTCCTCTCCTCTCCTCTCCTCTCCTCTCCTCTCCTCTCCTCTCCTCTCCTCTCCTCTCCTCTCCTCTCCTCTCCTCTCCTCTCCTCTCCTCTCCTCTCCTCTCCTCTCCTCTCCTCTCCTCTCCTCTCCTCTCCTCTCCTCTCCTCTCCTCTCCTCTCCTCTCCTCTCCTCTCCTCTCCTCTCCTCTCCTCTCCTCTCCTCTCCTCTCCTCTCCTCTCCTCTCCTCTCCTCTCCTCTCCTCTCCTCTCCTCTCCTCTCCTCTCCTCTCCTCTCCTCTCCTCTCCTCTCCTCTCCTCTCCTCTCCTCTCCTCTCCTCTCCTCTCCTCTCCTCTCCTCTCCTCTCCTCTCCTCTCCTCTCCTCTCCTCTCCTCTCCTCTCCTCTCCTCTCCTCTCCTCTCCTCTCCTCTCCTCTCCTCTCCTCTTCTTTCCTTTCTTTTCCTCTACCTCTCCTCTCCTCTCCATTTCCCTTCCCCTAGTTTGGCCCACATGCTGCTTTGATATTGTTTGCCACGTCTCCTGGTTCTTCTTCCCTCAACCCTCCTTCTTCTTCTTCTTCTTCTCCTCCTCCGCCAGCACCAACAGGACCTCCTGGCCCTCAAACACCAGCAGGAGCTGCTGGAGCACCAGAGGAAGATGGAGCAGCAGCGTCACGAGCAGCAGATGGAGAAACAGCAGCGAGAACACAAACTCCTGCAGCTGAAAAACAAGGAGCGGGGACAAGAGAGTAAGTGCCCGCTTTGCATGATGTCATGACGTGAAAACCAATTATATTGAAGAAAAAAATATATATTTGTGTGTGATTGTGAGTGAGGGGCTGAACATGGGCTGATCTGGAAGCACAGCAGGTGCAGCGGAGGCTTGACCTCGTCCTCGTGGCACAGCAGTCAGAACAGCCCGACCTCGCACATTCGCCACAGGACAGGGGAGCAAGATGCTGGAGTGGCACACAAACGCACACATGCACACACACAGACGCACACACCTTGATTTGTGTCATTTGATTCTAGCCATACGGCTAAACCAGGCAATCCACTTGACTTTCCTATTTAAATTATAAGGGATATATATATATGTGTGTGTATATGAAATATATGAGCTAATATCTGGAAAATTGGCAAAAATTTAGTAAGTTGATATCATTTTCATTTATAAAACTGAGTGAATGACTCTTCTTCAGTTTCTCATGCTGGTGTGAGTTTATACTCATTTATATGAGCCTGAAAATTTTGTATGTGGACAGATTTTTTCATTTTTTTGGAAGGCTGCATACACCTGCATGCTTAATATTTTATTATAACTTATTTCACGAGCTCATTGAAACCCAGATGGTGTTTTCGGTGTGATTGTTGTGCGGCTGGTTGGCTGTTAAAATGCTTTTATGTGGGCGTCCTTGGGCAGACTAGGATGTGCGCGTGCGTGTGTGTGCTTTTTTTTTTTTGACAAACACGTCAATACAAGTCTTCTTGAATATCGTCAACGATGGAGCCACATTTTTTAGTGAAGCAGGATTTTTATTTATTTTTTCTCCCTGACCTTTTCGTCAACCATCCTCGGCCGGACAGAGGGAGCCCGCAGTTGTAAACAGAGGAAGCTTTGTTAAGTGCTTGCAGTAAATTGCATTGAAGGCAGTCTCATAAAAGCCAATTTGCTTCAGTGGCCGAGCAGACATATTGGGATGTCAGCACTTCCAGCTTCGCCGTGATTTAGCGATCATATATTAACGCGTTGTCATTTTCACATCGTCGCGCCGCCACTTTCACCTAAGATCACTCTCTGTGTCACATCGGTAGAAAAAAATAAATAAAATGCCCCCCTGCTGTCGAAAAACACCTCCCCTTTTATTGCTCTCCTCACTCCTTTTATTACATTTTTTTTTTTTTTTTTTATGCTCTCTCTCTCTCTCGTTCTCTCTCTCTCACACTCGCCATCGCTCCCTGGACAATTTGGTTGTAGCTGTGAAATGAGAGTGGTAATTGAGGAGAGACCGGGAGCTGAGTGGAAACTGGTGATGTGTGTCTTCGCCGGCACACTGTCGCTGTCTCCTGGATTTTAGTCGACATGTGCACACTGCTTGTAGCACATTATATATTATGTTATATTATCTTATACGTCAAATAATCTTTGCAGATTGGGCAGGAGGTGTTGACACTGATTTACCATCTTCTGCAAAAATGCAATACTGAAAGAAGTGTGTGTGTTTTTTTTTTTTTATAGAGCAACAGAGCTCTGTTTTTGTCTGTTTGCTCAACCATCTCTTCCTCTGTTTAGGTGCAGTGGCGAGTACAGAGGTGAAGATGCGACTTCAGGAGTTTGTCCTGAACAAGAAGAAAGCGCTGGCTCAGCGAAATCTAAACCACTGTCTGCCCAGCGACCCGCGCTTCTGGTATGGGTGAGTGTCCCAGCCGGCCACAACCCAAAACCACGAGTGGTTTCAATCTGAATTTCAGGTTACACACCACGTGATGGGAGAATGTGAGGAAAAAAAACACTATGCAAGTTGGGTGTGTTTTTCTCTATTTTACTTTCTATGACCTTGAAAATAAATCTTTTTTTTTTTTTTTTTGTTTTAATGCTTAAAAAAAAACGATTAAAAGCCGAATAAATTCATTCATTTATATTCATTAGGTCATTTTTTATTTTTTTTTATTTAGTCGTTGCCTTTTTAAAAGCACTAGAAAATCATCAAGGTTAAAAGTCACAATGATGAGTGATGCAAACGCTTTATGTGTTGTTGTTTTTTTCACAGCAGATTCTCTGAGAATCCTCAGCAGCGTCAAACGTTGGAGGAACGAGCCCTTTTCTCTGTGCTGTTATTTTTTGCTCTTTTTTTTTTCCCCCTGTCCTGTGATTGACAGCTGGCTCTATTTGAGCTGTGTGTGAGTGAGTGTTATATTTGAAGTGGGCAGAGAGAAAAAAGACAATCGCACCTCTCCTGCGCTTTAAATATTTGAAGAGGCTTAAAGCAAAGTCAAACATTTTCTGGCATGGCAGGAGACGCTAGAATTTAAAGTGTGTGCCCTCAATGAGAAGACAAAACACTGCGTCTCTTCCGTCCGTCAATTCTCTTTTTTCACTTTATCTTTTTTTTCTCTCATGTTTTTTTTTTTTCCCCCACTGGCATTTTATTTCCAGACAGTAAACCTTAGGTGATTTTTTATTTATTTTTGTTGTCTTTGCCTTTGTCTATTCCACTCATAGTGTTTGTCTTTTTTTTTTTTTGGTGTTGACATTGGGTGATGTGATGGAAGCTGTTTCTGTTTCTCCGTGCATGCGCTCACAATGACCTTGGCTGGCGTACAAGGCGCCAGAGTTAACCTGCGCAGATTTCCTAAAATCCTGTTCTTGTTATGTTATTCATTCATTCTTTTTCAAAATCATCTTTTTGTAGAAAAACCCAGCACAGCTCTTTGGACCAGAGCTCTCCTCCTCAAACAGCCTTGTCAGCGTACAACCATCCGATGCTGGGAACATACGACTCAAGAGACGACTTTCCGCTCCGCAAAACAGGTACAGAAGGGCGCCGGGGTTTTTTTTTTGTGTAAGATGTCTTGTGAATTCTCTTTCAGACTCCATTGAGCGGAGCCGTAATCCATTTTCCGCCACGTCAGCAATTGCAAAATGGCCTGTTGAGTTTCAAAGTCAGGCGCCTGAACCGGGAGTCATCTCCTGGAGGATTATAGAAAGGAGTTTTTGAAATTGTATTTCAAAGGTTAAATAAAAGGCGAGGGGACACAGGGTGGAACCACTTGAATGAAAAACATTAGAATCCGTAGGATCAGTTTAAACAACATACAGGTGTGGAATCCTAAAAAACAAAAAAGCATTTTAGTTCTGAAGTTCTTTCTGTCTTTTTTACACTGAGATGGACAAATACATTCAAGTCACACTCTTCCACGGTGTTTTTTTTTTTGTTTTAATCCCGCTGTTCAAACAAACAACTCTCAACTTCTCCTGGGAAAGTCGTCCTGGGAAAAAAAAAAAAAAAAACAGTTTCTGTCTCTCCGGAGGCATCGGGCCGTTATGGCTCCTCTCCTTCTGTCCATGTCCAATGCGACCGAGCTGTGATTATTTCACTTAAGAGTCAGCAGCTGCTTCCACAGCTGGAGACCAAACTCGGTTTGTGTACTCCGTACCCACCTGCCGGGAACCCGAGTCGCACACTGGCACACAACTTTGTGGCACACAACTTTGTGGCACATTTCTTTTTTTCTTTTTTTTTTCCGGGGGACACTCGGATGTCATTTTGGGGGGGATTCTACACAGAAATGTAGTTTGAGATGTGAAAGCGTTGGCCTTGGTGTCAGTGTGGAAGAGGAGTTGGGGGAATGCTGACTGCACATGTGCACACACACACACACACACACCACGGCTGTTGAGGAACTGTTGTGTCAATAATGAGCAGGCTTGGACGGCGGACACAGGGACGGACTGTGTTTTCGGGGCGGAAGTGTGCGACAGTGGTCGCCACAGTTGTGCGCTGCTCTGACGCCTGGAACCGTCACGCGTGACGCTCTCGGTCTGCGGCGACCCCCGTGCGCACAATGTATGCGTGTTAATGAAAAAATGTACGTTAAGAATGCTTCTCTCTCTCTCTCTCTCTCTCTCTCTCTCTCTCTCTCTCTCTCTCACTCTCTCTCACTCTCTCTCACTCTCTCTCTCCCTCTCTCACTCTCTCGCTCTCCCTCCCTCTCTCTCTCTGGCGAGTCCAGGCGTACAGTATATGACAACAGGGGGGCTCATTGTGCGAGTGTGAGAGGCGGTTTTTGATTGGGACTCTCGGAGACACAGAGGGACACTTTGAATGCTGCGGCAGGAAGTCCGTTAAGGCTTCATGACAGACGCAGACTTGTCATGATGACCCTGTCACAAATTCCCATGCCACACTGTGTGCTGAATATTTACGCCGGGCAGGATAGCCACATGGTTCCATTCTTCTTTTTATCCCCACTCGTCTGGCTGAGACTCATACTTTTCACCTTTGTGATGTTCTGCACTCGGAATTGCGCGTGCTGCTGCACCCATGTGTTGCACTGGCACGTTTTATGTGGCAGTTAAAAAAAGCCAAATTAATTGTAAAATTGTAAATAAGGAAAAAAGATCATGATCTGCTTTTTCCACCCGCCTCATTTTTCCACTTGGGTGTCCCAACTATGGGCCAATGGATGCCGCTTCTGTTTTTTTTTTTTTTAAGCTCACCTCCACAAGAAGGCCTCGTTATTTCCAACTTAGACGGAAAAAAGTTTAGTGATGAAATATTTTCGAGATTTATCCCACTGTCACGTGGTAGTTGAAACTAAGAATTGATGGTATTTCATCCTAGCGCCCTGTATATATACAATAAATGGGCTGTGAAGGGATTTATCGTCTAAATCTGGTTTGTTTACCTCTGCGTTTATACAAAAATATGTAACGGAAACAAATCTGACTCTCTATACCTCTCTCTCTCCATCTTGTCAACCTATATATCTAATGTATCAACCGTATGTCATATTTCTGGGAATTGCTTTTGAGAAAACTACTCTATTGATCCCTATAAATCTCTCTCTCTCTCTCTCTCTCCCTCTCTCTCTCTGAAGAGCAGTACGGCTTCCCCCAGCGTGGAACTCCCGTCTGTCAAAACATATTGATCAGCGAGCGATCAATATGTTTTCTATCAGAGAAGCCGCTGCTCCTCCACTCCTCATTGAACTCCTAAGCGGAGACATGTTTAAATCTGGTATTGATGTGTCATCATGTGGGACAGTTTAAGGATTTGGAACTCAAAAGTCTTTTTTTTTTTGTCTCGAATAGCTTTAGGTCATAAAGTAATTGAAACATTTCAATTAATATCCACATTTTTTAAATAAGGTCTGTCACCTGACAAGGTAGAAATGAATCTAATAAATAACAACAGAAGAAGAAAAGGACCATTTAGATTGGCCCTAATGCAGCAGAAAATGTGCAAAAAAGAAAAAAAACGTTTTTGAAATGTCGTTTATGTCAGCGTCTTTTAAGTTGGAAGGAGAACCTTTGATATATGGAGGTGTTAAATCCACCTTGGGGAAAAGGCTCAACAATAAAGAGAAGGGAAGTTGGGAATGAAAAGGAAAGTAGCGATGGGGAGGGGATGGATGGATGGAGGGATGGATGGAGGGATGGAGGGAGCTGTAGAATGCCAGCGTCAGCAGTAAATCCAGTCTGGGCCCTCCGCAGCGAGGGCGTTCGCACGTGTGCAGACCGGTGTGTTTCTGCCCAGTCGGCATTAACACCGTTCAAAGTCACCGTGTCCGGAGTCAAACACCCTCACTGTGACTTCACCTTCCTCCGCCTTTCTCCACACTGTCCTCCAGACCTCCTTCTCTCCTGCTCCATCCACTCCTACTTTCATATTTTTGGATAATCATTTTTTTGGTGAAATGCATATTAGTTCAGGGTCCATGAGCAGGGCAATGTTAATTAGTAAAAAAAAAAAACAAGAGTAGTTTTGGATTTACAAAAAAAAAAAAAGGTACATGCTATACACAGTGAACACATTTTACTTTTCAAATCCAGTGAAGCACGACACAACACAATATAACGAGCGAGGCTATAGTACACACTAGATACCACCTTCATTCTGCATTCCTCACTGTTTTTCTTCTTTTGTGGCTCCCACCAGATAGTTTCCATCACCCCTGCAGCCCGTTGTCTGTAGATCTTCACGGTGTAATAGTGTTATAGAGTGTAATAAAGTTTTTTATTTTTTTTATCCAGGGAGAGGAACGGAGCACATCCAGAAACTGGCTCACAGATGCCACACCAATGCGTCTTGTTTACGATATAAAAAAAATCCTCAACTTTACTTCTGTTTCTTTCACGGGCGGGATAGATTATTGCAACAGACGATCATCCTTTTAATTTAATTAGAGCAATTATGGCGATAGTTGCGGGAAAGTCAAAATGTTAATGAACCGTTTCCTTTGCAGTCGACTTAAAATTAAACTGGAGTGCTCTGTGCTTCTTCTTCTTCTTCTTCTCTTTTAATCTCCTCCAGTTCTGCTAATGCACAGCAATAACTGCACGGAGCCATTCCGACCCCTCTTAAAGCAGACTTCCACTCAGAAGGAGCTCTTTTTAAAATAATTGAGTTTCATTACTTGTAGCATTGTTCTCCACGCATTTTAAAGTGCACTAAAATAAAAAATAAAAAAGTACTTATGCATCGTAGAACCACAAAAGGTCATCTGGTTCCCACTGACTGGGAGCTGCATTCCTTTCACCTTAAATTTAAGTTTATTCAAACTTAGAACCCTGAGTGCATCTTCTCGCCAGGAATATACGAGACAATTGCGCAGTTTTTAAATCACAGCTCCGCTCACTGCAGAATATTCCCCTCACAACTATAACCCTAAAGCCTGCAAACACGCGTGCATGCCGGCATTATTATTTTTGATAATTGAAAGTGTCTGGAAACAAGCGGTGTTCATTAGCCCAAGCATGGAGGGCAGCATCATTAAGCTGCCAGTTGGCCTCGTCCCCTTTGCTGTCACATGACGACTGGCGACCCTCAGCTCCCGGATCCGTGGGCCAACACATACGCTGAGGGCCTATAGGGACCGGCTCATTAGCCCCGCGACATGCCTGCGAACAAGCTCCCACTTGTGTGTGTGTGTGTGGCGCGGCAATCTATCACCAAAGGCCCAGTGCCAGCGGAATCTGTCATCTTCAACACATTTATGGGGCTAAATTGGGCTGGAACACATTAACATCAAATACTTAACCCCCGACGCTGGGTAGCTCGGCTCTGTTGTGTCTGTCTGCCGTCCAAGTAGTGAAAACAGTTTGTAGAGGAAAACCTTTTTTTTTTTTTATCCGCCAACCTCAATTTTGAATCCTCATCTAATCTGTCTCCCCTCAGCCTCCGAGCCCAACTTGAAGCTTCGATCCAGGCTAAAGCAGAAAGTGACGGAGCGCCGCAGCAGCCCTCTGCTCCGCAGGAAAGACGGTCCCATCACTAGCGCCAAGAAACGTTCCCTGGACGTGGCCGGTCAGTCTGGATTACTCAGTTAATGTTTATTCATAAGTATTTCAAAATAAGTGTCATTTTTGCAGTATTATAAAAACAGCCTGATTGAAATGATATTTATTATATTATTGTTATTAATAATAATATTATTGTGATTTGGGGTTGTGTTGCGTGTATTTTAGAGTCTGCATGCAACAGTGCACCAGGTTCAGGCCCCAGCTCACCCAACAACAGCTCCAGTAACATCCCCAATGAGAATGGGGTCACCATCTCCAGCAGCCCAGGAGAGGTAACCACACTCCCATTACTTTGAGTGTGTGTGTGTGTGTGTGCGCGTTAAATAAGAAAGGTGCTGTAACTGCAGCGTTGTGTCTTTGTGTGTGTGCGTGTGTGTGTCCAGGCCTCCCTTCTTCATAGATTGGCTGCGAGGGAAGGTTCAGTGAGCCAGTTATCTCTGTACACCTCCCCCTCTCTGCCCAACATCACCCTGGGACTCCCGGCCACAGGCCTCGCCAACACTGTGAGTGAATTCTCCACACGTGGACCGTTGCATTGTTTTACACACTATCTTTCATTTACGTCATCTCCAGGAATGTGATTCATCTCTCCCTCTCCCTCCCTCTCTCTCTCTCCCTCGTTATAGGTGGTATCGGGACGGCCAGACGCCGAGAGTCACATGGGCATTCCTCTCACCCCTCCCTTCCTGCCCACTGCCCACCTGCCCTCCTACTTGGCCTCCTCAGCTCTGGACAGAGACGGAGTTGGAGGTGGCACAGCTGCCCTCAACCCGCTCCTCCAACACATGGTGCTGCTGGAGCAGAGCCACAATCCAGTGGGTCAGTGTGCACAGTGTTCACGGCTTTTCTCTTCTGGACTTAATGTCTGGGCACATCGTGAAATGTTGTGAAATATTTTAATATTATACAGCACTCTATGTTCTGGCTGTCAGCTGGGCTGTGGGAAGTCCACATCTCCTTCATTTAACTGTTGTAATACATGCAAGAAACATATAATATTGCTCGCGTAGACTTGGTAAAAGCAAATAAGTTGCCCTAATAAGACATAAGTGTTTTTATAAAGCACACTGCTCTTAAATGCAGTCTGACTTTTGTATTTAAGGCAAATACCTGGGACTTATTTAATTGCCAGGACATTTCTCTCTGCTGCATAATCACAGACAATGTTCACAGGCTGCAAACTCAGTAAATACAAAAGAAGCCCCTCAGGGCACATTAAGCAACGAGGCGCTCCACAATTTACGAGGGGGGATGTAAAATGTATTTGTGACCACGCCTACGCAAATGTGAACAATAACAATGTGTTGCTGTTTTTTTGCGGCGTAGTCGGTCTGGCCGGTCTTCCCATGCCGTCGCCCGCCGTCTCCAAGCTGGCGCGGGGCCACCGTCCGCTGGGGAGGACCCAGTCGGCCCCTCTGCCCCAGCAGCAGTGCGGCCAGGCCCAGGCCCTGCAGCAGCTGGTTGTGCAGCAGCAGCACCAGCAGTTCCTGGAGAAACACAAACAGCTGTTTCAACAGCAGCAGCAGCAGCACATCATCAACAAGGTAGCAATTTTGTGTTTTTGTGTGTCGCTATTGCACATGCAGGTATGGACCGATTGGATGAGTCGCCCAAAGGCATCCAACGCAATTTTTAATGGTTGCCAGCTATATGAAAATGTGTGTGTCCGTGTGTGTGTGTGTGTGTATGATTCGGTTAATTTGTGCGAATCCTGTCTTCTGTCCAAAGGCAGGATGAATCAGCCTGCAATTATTATCAAGTCTTCCAGCCCGTCTTTCTTGTCTGTGTTGTCCATGTATCCCTACTTCTCCCTGTCACCCTGGCAACTGTGCTCTAAGGAAGCGGTCTCCTTATATGGTCACCCAGGAAATGAACTACTGCGTCCTTGTAGACGTGCTTGGAATTGTGTGTGTGTCTGTGTAAGGGGACAAGGGGAGTTGCAGCATTATAAGTGTCACTGTACGGGGGGGAGGTGATTGTGTGTGTGTGTGTGTGTGTGTGTGTGTGCGTGCGTGCGTGCGTCAGCGCGCCTGCGTGCGTGCACTGCGCGTCGTGTGTATGTACACAGACCTTGTAGGGCCTAGTTGTCCTGATGTGAACTAAAAACAGGTTCCGAGGAGGCATAACAATATGATATATATAATAGAATAATATGTATATTTATTATTATTATTTTTATATATTTTTAACTTATATTCTCATGTCCTTTCTGATGTATGTTAAAAGAACTGGACATTTGATTTGTAATAAAATATTTATAAAAATGAAATCATACATTACTACCAAAATAATCAATAAATATATTAAGACTAGATGTTTTTAGAATATAGTAAAGTCAAAACAGTAAAATGTTCATAAAACTAAAGAAAATGGAGAAACAATATATCATAATACATTAAATGTGCAACTTCAAATAGCCATAGTTCTATTAAACACACTGAGATGGATTTTAGTTTCCCTTTAAAAACATCTGTATCTTCAGCTCCTCTCAGATCCTATAAAATCCTGTTCCTGGAATGTAATGTCTTTCTTTTTGTTTCTTAAATGCTTCACGCATTTCACAAGTGTGCAGTTAACTTTCTCCTCCAACATCACGTTGTTTCTGTGGAGAAGCAGCAAAGACAGGATGAGGTTTATTCAGCTGAGTGGAGCCAGGTGACATTCCAAATACGGCTTGGAAATAAGAAGCTCGCTCTAAGTGTTGTTGTCTTTTTTTCCCTGAGCTGATAAGTTATATACTTTTAAGTGGATTGGATGTTTTTTTTTTTTTCCCCCATATAAATATACTCGGCTGAATTCACACTAGTCCTATTCTTTCTATTACACAATTTAATTTGAATGGATTACATGTCCCCAGCTGGTCGTTGCCGGCCGTTTTGCCTCTTAACTGCTTTTCAAAGAACACGGCACGAGGGAAAACGCAAAGAAAAGTTGGCCAAAGATATTTATTGCTGCATAATAAAGTCTGGCTCTTAAAGTGCACTTTCTGTTTAACACAAATGAGCATAATATACCAGCATGCAGAATAATAAAAAAATATATATTTTTTTTAATCCTAGTGATAAGGATCATCATTAATTCCACAAAGTTTGATTATTTCCGTCTGTGCAAGTTTTGATGCAAAGTTCCAAACAATGCCTCAGTGGTATGTTATGTTATGTTATGTTATGTTTATTTCCATTTATTTACGCTATTAACCAGTGGAAAGCCTCCACTTGGTGAAATATGACTCATCTGTGGCCTTCCTTCCTTTTAGTACATTGTTTTCAGTCGAGTCAGCACGCCGGCTCTTCCTGGAGACGTAGAAACAGTTCGACATGTTGGCACCAAAAAAGCCAAACAAAAACAATGAAAGAATCTTGAATGCGTTCCAGCTGCATCTATAAGAAATACGCATTTTCGTGGTGACATGGTGCGAGAGGGTTAGATAGATGTGTGGAGTCAACTAGTGTCAAGTGTTTGTGTAGACAAGCGCCGTCTCTCCTCCACCTCCGTCTCTTGTCTTGTCTTCCAGCTTATTTAGTGCCTCCGCCCCCCCCTCCCCCTGTAAGGTTTATATCCTGGCAACTATGTCCTCTGTTAAAAAAAAAAGAAGAGCACAACAGAGAGAGTCGGGAGTGTTTTGAGTTTGTTTGGAGAAGAGGGACTGGGATGAGGCAAGAGCCGGTTCTCTGACGTCAATGGACTGTTCCCTGGGCAATATGCCAGTCAAGTTTGTGTGTGTGTGTGTGTGTGTGTGTGTCTTTTTTTTTCTCTCCTTTTTTTCTCTCTCTCTTTATCTCTGTGTTTGTGTATGTGTGTGTGTGTGTGTGTGTGTGTTCCATGCAGCACGGTCCACTCCAATCATGACCTGCACATCAAGGTTGAGGACAGGGACATCTGGCACAATATAATAAAAAATAAAAACTAACCCCTCTGCAATTCTTCTTCTCTTGGCTTGTTTTTTTTTTTTTTCCCCCTTCTCGCAGTTATTTCTCGAAGGAGTTTTTTTTTCAAAGAAAAAACTAACCAACCAGGAGTCCAGAGTGCAGGAGGCCGCTTTATCTATGTGTGCAGAAAGTGCCTGTCTAATGTCAGCATGTGTTTGATTAAACTTGGGGTTCTTTACATTGTTTGTGGACTGGAGTCAATCAGGGAGCTATTCTGGTAATCCACAGTCTAAAAACACATTCTCTCTCACTCCTCGCTCATCTCCATGATTTCATTCCGTTTCATTTACATTTTTATTATATATATATATATATATATTTTTTTTTTTTTCCCTTTCAGTTTCTTTTAGCCATTACCCATGACTTTTTTTTATCTGAACATGTTCCAGGCTTATGTTAATTTTTTTAATTCAATACGATGAAAATCAGACCCACTCCTAAACGTGTCTTTGTTTTGTTTTTTTGTTTTTTTTTCCTCCTCTAGATCATTTCCAAACCCGGCGACCCGGTCTCAAGGAGTTTTTTTTTCAAAGAAAAAACTAACCAACCAGGAGTCCAGAGTGCAGGAGGCCGCTTTATCTATGTGTGCAGAAAGTGCCTGTCTAATGTCAGCATGTGTTTGATTAAACTTGGGGTTCTTTACATTGTTTGTGGACTGGAGTCAATCAGGGAGCTATTCTGGTAATCCACAGTCTAAAAACACATTCTCTCTCACTCCTCGCTCATCTCCATGATTTCATTCCGTTTCATTTACATTTTTATTATATATATATATATATATATTTTTTTTTTTTTCCCTTTCAGTTTCTTTTAGCCATTACCCATGACTTTTTTTTATCTGAACATGTTCCAGGCTTATGTTAATTTTTTTAATTCAATACGATGAAAATCAGACCCACTCCTAAACGTGTCTTTGTTTTGTTTTTTTGTTTTTTTTTCCTCCTCTAGATCATTTCCAAACCCGGCGACCCGGTCTCGGGCGCGGGCTCCAGCCCCTCAGGCCCGGCCAGGCAGCACCAGAGTCACCCAGAGGAGACGGAGGAGGAGCTGCGGGAGCACCAGGGCCTGTCCTCCTCCTCCTCCTCGTCCTCCTGCTCCACGTCGGCGGCGCAGGAGACGGGTCCGCTGCGAGGGCTGGTCATCAAACAGGAGCCGCCGGATCTCCAGGAGCAGCAGGAGGAGAGGGAGCAGAGGGAGAGGCAGGTGGAGCAGGATTTCATGTTCAGACAGGTGAGGACCAGGGGTGGAGACCAGGTGATGGACACTCGTGGGTGGGGATGCTAGTCTCAGATAATCCGGGTAAAGAAAGAAAGGAGAAAAGAAAATGATGCGGCGAGAAAAGATTGAAAGGAGACGGAGGAGGAAGAGTAAATAAGGTCAAAGACTGGATAACAACTTTAATTTCTTTTTTACCTTTTATCTTTTATATCCATTACGTTATCATCAGATTTACATGCATTTAAATTTGAATTAAAAAAACAAAACAGTACGCAGCTTTTTTTTTTTCCATAGGACGCCCACATTTTTAGGCAAATTGATAAAAAGTGGGGACAGATGGCACGAATAGTGACTGAGTGGAACATTACACTCCACATTCAATCCGCCTTTTTTTTCCGTCCAGCCCACTTTCATTATTTAAACGACTCTATATTTGCATCTTTTCATGAGGCGCCAGTGGCATGTACACCTCCTCCTTCATAGAGACACTCGCACATAGGCTTTCATATAATACATACTGTGCACAGATTCTGCAAAAACTTGACCACAGATTTTCAGTTTGGCTTGAAATGTGTCCGTGGCCGCAGTCAGGACATCGTGTCCTGCTCTGTCTCACCCATCCCTTCTGTCCACTCAGACCAAATCCAATCAGCCACTCGTCTCATCGTCTCCATGGCGCCCATAGTGTAAAACATGACCCGCCCATCACAATTTAATAACAGTCTCTCTTGAGTGGAAAGTCTAGTACATAAAGATACTTAACTGTATTTATATATAACGCTTTCCCATTATATTAAATTAAGTTGAGAATAAAGAGCTGTTAGATACATTATATGGATTATTGTTAGTATTATGTTTTCAACCAAAGGATTACATAAAGTGTATTTTAGAATTAAGGTTATTAACTTTTTCCCTGCATGATGGATGAGGTGTTTGATTTGCTTCTTAAGCTCCATAATAGAACATCAAAAGACGAGGCTATCCCTGTGCAACACAATATAAACTTAACTTAACTTCTGCGGCTTATGATCATTCCCCGGTACAGCAGCTGAATATCTTTGAGTATATAGTGCCATCTCGTGGCCAGAGAAGAGCAATGCAGATAATGACTGTGTGTCTGTGTCTGTGTGTGTCTGAAAGCAGCAGGCTCTGCTGCTGGAGCAGCAGCGGATCCACCAGCTGAGGAATTACCAAGCCTCCATGGAAGCAGCCGGATTATCAGTCAGCTTCGCCACCCACCGACCCCTGTCCAGGGCTCAGTCGTCTCCGGCCTCCGCCTCCTTCCCCATGGCGGTGCAGGAGCCGGCCGCCAAGCCCCGCTTCACCACAGGTCAGCGGGAAACGTTAAAAGCCAGATAATAATAATCTAAAGCTATGTTGCTTGTGTTTAAATTCTCATTTGGGATATTCACACTGTGTGTGTTTGTTCCAGGTCTGGTGTATGACTCTTTGATGCAGAAGCATCAGTGTATGTGTGGCAACACCACCAGTCACCCAGAGCACGCCGGCCGCATCCAGAGTATCTGGTCCCGACTACAGGAAACGGGCCTCAGGGTTCACTGTGAGGTAAGACCTACACGCAGAGCTGTGTATTTAAAAGCTTCCTTCATCACATGCACAGAAGCACAGGAAATAACACAGTGTTAACAGCTTCTGTCATTGCTCCCTGTGGTTTTACTGCTCAAATGTAAGAATTAATTTCCTGTGATCATTTCTTTGTAAAGTCTTGCACAGATTGTGTATGTACAGTTTAGACAGACATAACTTTTATATACACAAATAATTATTATCCAAATAATCGATGTATCCGTAAATTTGCAGCCAAAAACTTTTGTACTTGTTGAAAGTTGTGCAGGTTCTTATCCCGATCACAAGGGGGCAGTGTTCAGTCATTTTCCCTTAACTCCTGACTTTCTATTTAAAAAATAATAATAATGTAAAAGCCCAGATTTGCAGTGGCTGTCTGTATGTGCACCTCCTCCTCCTAAGCATATGGTGACTACCCTGTATGAGGAGACTCAATCCAACGTCTCCTCTGATCCTGTGTGTGTGTGCGTGTGTGTGTGTGTGTGTGTGTGGTGTTTAGTGTATCCGCGGGAGGAAGGCCTCTCTGGAGGAGTTACAAACGGTCCACTCTGAAGCCCACGTCCTGCTGTACGGAACCAACCCACTGCGGCAGAAACTCGACTGTAAGACGCACACACAAACACACTAACGGTGCATTGACAAATACCCTTAATCCAGATGTGCCATGCTTTACGATCTCCGGCTGATTTTTGTGCTATAATACATTTATTTAACATTATCTGACACCTCTGGTAGCATCTCATTTAGATGAAATCAAGTGCAATTCACAGGTGCGCCGGCATCAGGATGTATTCGGCCGTTTTTTTTTGGCAGTCATGTGTCATGTGAATTCCTCCCATCTGCCCTGTGTGTTCAAGGAATCTGCTTGAATGTTTAACCCCTGTCATAACAAACCCGGTGCCTTCAAATAAAGTGCTGGAGGTGTGAGGATAAGGGGAGGACGGGACGGGACGGGCGGAGGCTGTTAAGCCACCAGCTCAGCACCAGGCTGCTCAGTCACTTAGGTCCAGGCCTGCGTGGCTTTAAGAGCAGGTGAAGCCATAGCGCTCGCGCGTGTGTGTGTACGCACACGCGAGTGTGTGTGTTAAATCCTATAAGGGGGGGGGGGGCAAACCCCAGTGGTCATCTAAGCTTTCACTCTGTTGAGGACATAAAATTCCTCTTAATATTGCCGCACACACAGGAGTATTACCCGATACTTTTGTGTAAGTACACAATGGAAGTGGAGAAAGAAAGAAAAGACACAAAACTGTAATAAAACCACAAAAATGGCAAAAAGGTCAGGGATTAAAGTATTTGTAGACGTTGTGTTGAGTATTTATGAGGGGCGACAGTATTTTAAGCAGGTTTTTGCATGTAGATGAAGATCCCGCCCGCTGGAGGCCTGCGCTTGTACTCAGGAAGCGCTACACTAAGATGGTTGTCAACGCCGGATTCACATCAGTTTAGTGTTTTTTTGAAATATCGAGCACTTACATTTTTTTTTTTTTTTTTCAATGCAACATTGTGAAATGGAAAAAAAGTTTTAAATTCACATTAAATAAAAGCAGATCAATTACATTTTTTCTTTCTTTTCCTTTTTATCAAAGACAGGCAGATTATTCATTAAGCTCAGCACCAGGCTGCTCATTCACTTAGGTCCAGGCCTGCGTGGCTTTAAGAGCAGGTGAAGCCATAGCGCGCGCGCGTGTGTGTGTACGCACACGCGAGTGTGTGTGTTAAATCCTATAAGAAGGGGGGGGGGGCAAACCCCAGTGGTCATCTAAGCTTTCACTCTGTTGAGGACATAAAATTCCTCTTAATATTGCCGCACACACAGGAGTATTACCCGATACTTTTGTGTAAGTACACAATGGAAGTGGAGAAAGAAAGAAAAGACACAAAACTGTAATAAAACCACAAAAATGGCAAAAAGGTCAGGGATTAAAGTATTTGTAGACGTTGTGTTGAGTATTTATGAGGGGCGGCAGTATTTTAAGCAGGTTTTTGCATGTTGATGAAGATCCCGCCCGCTGGAGGCCTGCGCTTGTACTCAGGAAGCGCTACACTAAGATGGTTGTCAACGCCGGATTCACATCAGTTTAGTGTTTTTTTGAAATATCGAGCACTTACATTTTTTTTTTTTTTTTTCAATGCAACATTGTGAAATGGAAAAAAAGTTTTAAATTCACATTAAATAAAAGCAGATCAATTACATTTTTTCTTTCTTTTCCTTTTTATCAAAGACAGGCAGATTATTCATTTCTGCTTACTTTTGTGACCTATCTGGATTTTTTCCTGTGAACAGATGGAGGTGGAGGGTTGATTGTGAAGGCAATCAGACCTTCTTCACCTCCATGACCCGGTGTGTACGCTCGTTTTTAGGTCAGAGAGTCAAATGCTGACTTTCAGGGGGTCACGTGCTTCTTTTGGGCCTACCAAGTCCACCGTGTCACCTTTTCACCTCCTGAACTTTTTTTTACTCCTAATTTCCCTATTGCTTCTTCTTTTTTTTTTTATTTCTTGTTGGTCTCATTTTGATTTCTCTTCTTTCTCAGGTTCTGTGAGTCCCATGTTTGTGAGGTTACCGTGTGGAGGAATTGGGGTAAGTCACCTTTGCATGAAGTCATTTTAGGAATATTTTCCGCCCAATTAAGTATTTCCAATTTGTGCACCTCTTGGAAATCAATGATGACAAGTCACGCACGTTTATTTAACGTTTATGTTGCCGCTTTACTGCATTGTGTTATTCTAATCAATACACAACTGGCACGCCTCCATCCCACTGTGTAATGCAGAAAAATTGGCAAAGTTTCAGCATCCTCAAATAGTAGTGTAATAACTCGCCCACTCTCTCTCTTTGTCTGTAAAAATAATAGTCCTATTTGTTCCTATTCCACAAAAAAAACACGCACACACAACATCTTAACACACTTGCACGCACACATACAAACAACGCCCTCAAGGACCAGAGGCAACAAAAGCTGTTGCTTGCCTTTTCCACCATGTTTGTAATTATAACCAGATGTTTTTTCACATACGAGCTGTGTGTGTGTGTGTGTGTGTGTGTGTTGTTAGGGTGGGGGGCAATTTTATGTGTGTGTGTGTGTGTGCATACCAGTCTGTTTGTGTTAAGGCGATGATTTAAATGGTTTGCCCGGAGTAGGAAGTTGTGCGCTTTGAAACCGATACGTTAGAAGAGTCGCACACCTTTTTGTGTTACTACTAATGTTGCGGTGATCTAAATCTATTGAGAAAGTCACTTTATGGGGACCTGTCTTCCTTTTGAGGACGACAAAAAAAAAAGCCAGTGCCTACATCATAAATCTGCAAATATTAAAGCGTGGACTTGCCTCGGAGGTTAGGTTAAGGTTAAAGGTTACGCATGTAGTAGTTAAGGTGAAGTCTCCAGGAAATGAACGTATGTCACTGAGTCAGAGCACATAGTATATCACTCATCATATATATATGTAAAGACCTGCACTGGTCTTCACGTGCTCTTTCTGCACACGGTTATATGCATGTCCTCCATACCTCCGTCCCCCTCCTCCTCCTCCTCCTCCTCCTCCTCCTCCTCATCCCTCGGGGCTTCATGTTGCTGCTGCTGTGGTGGGAACAAGAAGAGTCCGAGCTCGGTTCTGCTCTTTATAATGGGACTAAATTGTTGTCTTCCTGTCACACACACACACACCATACAAGTATAACACACACACACTTCCAGAGGAAGGGGGCTGAAATTAGGCTGTCAGCCTGTGGAGAACCATCATTCCGTCATACCAGCACGTTCCCGCACTTTTCTAGCTTCGACGCACACGCACACGCACGCACGCACACACACACACGCACGGCTTCCCTTTCACTTTTTTCTTCTTCTTCTTCTTGACTCCCACTCCTTGCTCGAGGCCAAACTAACATCAGCATGGGAAATAATTAACCACTCCGTCTCCACACGCTGCTTTTAGCAGCAGCATCTGTTTGTGCTCATTAACCTGACTTGTATATATGATTCAGTTTCCCATTCACTCACTCACTTGGCTCTTCATTTCACTCGCTCGCTCAATCACCCACCCCGGCTACTACATACTTGCCTTCCACTCACTCCCTCTCTCTCTCTCTCTCTCTCTTCACGTTTGGCTCCTTCATTCATTCATCAGCAGCGCTTTGCTTTTTTTTCCCCCTTGAAATCTATGGTAAAGGTTCCACGGTTTTATTTCATGACAAGGTCTTTCTTGGCACAACTTAAAAAGAAGAAAATTTTTCCCTCTTTTTTTTTTTTTTTTTTTTCGTCTTCCCTGTGGATGTTATTATGGAGGAGTCCTCCAGCCTTGATCACTCCCCGTCACTGGAGACAAGAGAAAAGTGGGCGGGGCCTCCTCGAAAAAAGCTGCCGAGTCGCTTAACCCACCGACCGGTTGGAGGAGTGAGAGGCGTAGGGTTAATGTACCACTCGGTGGACTGAGTGAAATGCAGTGATTTAATGTGGATGAAAAAAATAAAAATAAATGGCCGGGTGACTGGCAGTTTAAAGTTATAACATATTCAAAGTGGAGGAGCCCTGGGTTTACATCACAAAGCTGGAGCTCTGGCTCGGGCCGCTCGACACATGTGTGCGCGCAGTTCAAACACACACTCACGCACGCACGCACACACACACTCAGCGATTCTCGCTTTTTTCTTCTTTTTTCCCCTGCCAGCTTCGGCTCTCGGTGTTTATCGCGCGCTCCGTCTGCCTGCAGTATCTGCCGTGTCTGACGGAGGGTGTATATATAATCCTGTGCACGTCCCTAGGTTCAGTCAATCACGCAGCTGTGATGGGGGGGGGGGGCGGAGGGGCCGTCCGTGCTTCAGCATTAATCAGGCCTGACCACTGAGTAGTTGCCCTGCGTCTAAACACACTCAACAACACTCGCACATACGCAATCGATCCTGAAATCTGTACTCCATTTTGTGCCATTTTAGGATGGAGAAAAAAAATCTTATTTCTATAATAATGAGACCTGAATAAAAATAAAAGTTCTGTGTCGGCAGGTGGACAGCGACACCATTTGGAACGAGGTCCATTCGTCGAGTGCAGCTCGTCTGGCCGTGGGCTCGGTGGTGGAGCTGGTCTTCAAAGTGGCGTCGGGCGAACTCAAGGTCAGTTTGGACGGGGGTTTGGAACGAGCTGTCGGAACGTTTTGTGTTGGTCTCGTCTGTGAGGCCTTGGTGTGTCAATAATTGTTGTTTAATAACGGAGCCAGCACGGAGATGGAGAAACAAAAAGAAGTTACACGTTATCGTCTCTGAGCAAAGTCAAAATAGCAAATCTCTGCGTCATGCGAATATTGATTCAAATACATTTGGAATGGGTAAATCCAACTTCATCCGTCACTTACCAAACATCCTCCAAACACCCAAAAAAAAAAAGAAAGAGGCCCTCCACAAGCGTCTCTCCCAGGGTCTCGTTAGCACCTCCCCAGACAGACGTCCCCACCCCCGTTTCCTCCCTGTTTGAACTCAGCAGGGAGGCCCCGCACACACAGCCACTGCAGACGCTAACAGGCCTGCTTTATTAGTCTTACACCGCAGCCACCTGCAGAGCAGCCGGCACACTTAGTGTAAGCTTTGCACCAACACACCGCAGACTAATGGCATTCCTCCCAGAAGACAGTAGCGCGGCACACAAACACACACTCGGGTCCCTGCACGTGGGCAAAGTTAATATTAAGCAATAGTTGTGTGTTGTTTTTCTAAAAATCAAGTGTGTGTGATATGTGCTCGCTCCCACTGAGGTCAAAGGTCACAGGTATTGACTTGGCCCTCCGCTTAACCTGATCTTAACACTTGCGTGCCAAAAAAAATTAACATATGATCATGCATGCACACACACGCACACACGTATGCACTCGCACGTGCCTACTGGCACATGCTCAGATGGTCCTCTGAGGGACCTCCACAGCCAAATGACCACACTCCACCTGCACCGACAGCCGTCTGAAGTCCACAGAAAGCCATAAATCCACACAAGGGCGTGCACGCACACACACAGACAGACAGACACACACACACAGTCACACATTCTGTTCCTACATCTGCTCTTTCCATTTTCCTTTTTCTTTTTTGATTCCATTGATCTTTTTTTTTTTTTTTTTCCTTTTTTTTTTTTTTTTTTTTTTTTCCCTCCCCCCCTCCCGCGCGTACAAACAACTCACTGATCCGCGTGGCTCATTTACCTATGCACATGCACTACATTGTGCAGCGTGGCCAGCGTCACCAGGTGTCCTCACCCCGGCTGAAACAGTCGTCTCGACAATAATCTGCCCGGCTGCCTGCTAATCCACAGCAGCTGACTCAACATCATTAGTTGAGCTCGCCTCGCTCCACATCAGCCTGAACATCCATCTAATGTCCCCACGTAGCAGCAGGGGCCCCAACAACACACTCGCTGGGTGTCCCGCCGGTCCCTGCGTCGACAAAGCTCCCCCGAACTGACCCCGTGTATGCACCTGCTTCTCTGTGTGTGTGTGTGTGTGTGTGTAACATGCATGCAACAGTTTTAATGTGTCATATTTTCGTGTTAGGTTTATTATTTACCCCGAACCATAACCTCAGCCGCCACCTTCACTTGGACGTGAAAGATGAATTTTTCGTCATATTTGTGAAAAGTTCCATTTTCGCCCTAAAAAGACAGTTAATACTTTTTTATTAAAGTCTCCACCAGATACATAATATGAGTCTAGACAAACATGCATGTAAGCTGCATTGGCGGAGGCATACGACCACGAGACAGTAATTCTTGTTTTGCTTTTAATTTACTGTAATTGTGCTGTTTTTGTCATGCTTTTATGTTGTGCGTTTATTGTGCAAAAAGTGTTGGCGCTGCATTTTTGTAAAATTGGCTGAGAAAATGTTCTTGCTCTCATCTTTGTACTTTTGTTTTGCGTGGGAGCGGAGCATCTGACCTTTCTAGCCTCTCACAGAGAAGGAAACTGTATCATCCCATCAAAAATAACCAGATTTCTGAAGTAATGCATTATGTGTACCTTTTTTTTTTATTTTTTATGACAGAATGGCTTTGCTGTTGTGCGACCACCGGGGCACCACGCCGAGGAGAGCACACCTATGTACGTAAATGACGTACCTCTGTCACTCACATTCAGTTTTCTTCTTGCTGCATCACTCTCTACTTCAAATAAAAAAAACATTAGAAAAACAATAAAAAATTATAATATTTCTCTCTCTCTCTCTCTCTCTCTCTCACTTTTTCTTTTCCTTTTCTCAAGGGGGTTCTGTTACTTCAACTCAGTTGCCATTGCGGCAAAGCTCCTGCAGCAGAGGCTCAATGTCAGCAAAATCCTCATCGTGGACTGGGTGAGTCTTGTTGTTACGCAATTGTCTCTTTGGAGAATTGCACATATATATATATACACATACTGTTCATACTGTACATCCAACCCCTCCCCCTCTGAGCTCATCGACAATTCCCAGAGACTTAATAGAAGTAAAAAAACCATGTATATGGGTTTAAAGTAGAGCTGCAGAGTTTAATACAAATTTTTTTATTATTATTTGTATCACTGGAATTCTCAAAGTATGGATTTGATTTTGTGATAGAAATGGTTTTGTTATTAATTCAATATTCAAACTCATCTAGAAAGCAGATTCCCATTAAATTCAATGAAATCAATATTAAGTATCATCATTCTGTATTTTTTTTCAGTGTGACTATTACGGTCATGTGATCTTTGGGGTTTCTTATGTTTCACCGAGTGTTCTACAGGATATAAAAAACACATTTGTATCCTAGAACATGTTCCCAGCAGATCAATGGATTCCATTTTTAGACTATAAAGTGCATTGTTAGATTTATCCATGGCCCTTTTACTGCACATGTGTGAGAGACAAGGGGCTTTGAAAAATCTGCTATTTAGGTCAGACGCTGTCGCTGTTTTTTTTTTTTTTTTTTTTAAAGAGGGACAAAATTTGTTCATACCGGGCTGTGACAAATCCACAGCCGTGTTCTGGAGTTGGGCTCCTCGGCCGCGTCCCAAACCGCTCATAGACATTCCCCAAAAGCCTTTGAAGGGTCTTTTCATTTCCTGTATGTCTGTCTGTCTGTCACAGGGGGACACACTCATTGTCATGCCCTCCAGGCCAACAGGGACATTTATTTTTTTCACGTTTGGTGCATTAAAGCATTCTTTCTTCATTCTGGATACCGACACTGAGGTCATTTAATTGATGTCACGTTTTTGGCAAAAGTGAGGTATTGAAGTGGAGTTTTTTTTATTGAATCCCGCTGATGGCCTTTTTATTCCCTATTACTGTTCTGCCTTTATTCTGCCCTGACTTGTCCATTTATTTATTTGTTTGATATTTCCAGGATGTTCACCATGGAAACGGCACGCAGCAGGCCTTCTACGCCGACCCCAACGTCCTGTACCTGTCGCTGCATCGCTATGACGATGGGAACTACTTTCCGGGCAGCGGAGCACCTGACGAGGTGGGAAGTCTTTTTGTTTCTTTTTCTGCTTGGATTTAAGCATTTCAAACCCATCTCTGCATATAAATATATGCATTTTTGTATTTTAGGTGGGCAGTGGCGCAGGTATGGGCTTCAACGTCAACATGGCCTTCACCGGAGGACTGGAACCTCCCATGACCGACGCGGATTATCTGGCTGCTTTCAGGTAAGGCGGTGAAATGACCTGCTGCTTTATTTAAGATATATATTGAAGGCGTAGTTCCTCGCTGCCATGGCAACCCCGAATGTGTGTTTGTGTGATTGTCCTACACACCTGCCGCACCTGATTTCTATTACATCCACTGTCAAAGGCTATTTATAACTTCACACACTCGCACACAGTCCGTTCGCCTGACACGGTGCAGGTCTGGACACATTCCAACACTCTTTGAAGATGAACTCGTTTTTTTTTGTGACAGTATGTCCATCTGGCCCTGACCAAAAAAAAAATGGCCACTGTCTTCTGTCAGCTTTCTGCACGCAACCCCCCCGGGTAACACACCTCGACCCGTTAATGTGCCCCAGACCCCGGTGTGCTCCCTCGCTCTTCCTCCTCTTATTCTTTCATCCTCCTCTTTCTATCCCCTGTCTGCATGTGCTCCGATGAAAACCAAACAACATACATTATACGATAGACTTAATATAACTGTAGACACTTATATTACACATAACACTTTGATTGTGCATCACCTTCAGAGCCTGGCATCATTATTCACTGGAGGCTGTAGCAGTGTGTGCAATTTTTTTAAAGGCCCCATGGGACAGAAGTAAACCTGTCTTCATAGATCTGACACACACCTGCATTCACCACACGTGTTCACACCTACACGCCAAGTTACACTGGCAGAAAGAGCTGCATTCACAAATATATACTTATATATACATATATATATATATATATATGAGCTAATCATCTGTGTGTTTAAATATGCAGAGCTGCAGACACCTGATGCACACCCCTCTCTCTCTCTCTCTCTCTCTCTTTTGCTCTCTCTCTCCCCTCCCCCTCCCCCCCCTCTCTCTGGGGGGATGCGTGCCTTCCAGCCGGTACCTTACCATTCCTCCGCTGGCCTGTGCCACGTCCCATTTGCAGGGGATCAAGTCTGAGCCTCCAGAAAGGCAGAGAGAAAAAAGATAAGAAAATTGGCCCTAATGAAAACCAGAAGCTCTCTCTCTCTCCCCCATTTGCTTTATCTCTCTCTCTCTCTCTCTCTCTCTCTCTCTCTCTCCCGCTCTCCTCCTCCTCCTCCTCCTCCTCCTCCTCCTCCTCCTCCTCCTCCCCCCTTTCACTCCGTCTTTTTGCCATGAACTTGGAAAGACGAGAGAGGAGGAGAATTAAACTTAATTCAAACCAGCTCTCCACAGAGCCAGATGACAGGGCTTTGAAGTGTAAGTGTGCGTGTGTGAGTTTTTCGCTCTCTTATTCTCTCTCTCTCTCTCTCTCTCTCTCTCTCTCTCTCCTCCACTTTTTTATGAACGGAGGGGGAAATCCTCTGCAGTTTAACCTTTTATTGCCTGGCTCCTAAGGACAGTGCCTGTATTTTTTGTCGTTTTTTGTAGTTATTTTTTGCTGTTGCAATATTTTTGTGTTTGAATTAGGTTTTAAGGGCCTTTAATTATGATAAACATCAAAATGCATTAATAAGAGATTTTATTAAAAAAACGATCATGAATTATAGAGAAATGGAAAAAAGAAGTATTGCCCTGGAGTAGTTCTCCTCCGCTCATCTGTTAATCTGTGGGATTATATTTCTATTGCTCTTGGACTCATGTTGGATGACACTTTTGACAGTCAACTCATCTCTGTGAAAAAATGCTGCCACGGCACAACACAACCTTCACACGTTCTCTCTCCGTCATCAGCAGACACACGCACACCTGTTGCTAGGTAAAACAAACAATACCAAACAAAAGCTAACGCTGCGTGCTTGGCCAAGTCATTCACAGTGAGAGGCAGACGTAAAAGAAATAAATAAAACCCAGTGGTGATCACAACCAGTCCGGATGTCCCACAGCCCATGGCTCAGTCATAAAAAATTCTCCCCTCCCTTAATTAACAAAAAAAAAAAAAAAACCCTTTTCATCTCTGCATACATGACCTCTGATTCACACCTAATTAGTCCTCACTCCAGCCCTCTGACTATTTATCTTTTTTTTTTTAAATGTCAGGATATTATTCCATGGGATGAGGGGAGGGAACTGATGACACCGGCGATATTTTTTTATGCGTGGTGACCAGAATGACCTCTGTTTGCGTTCATGGTCTGAGGAGAAGGAGGGGGCGGAGCCTCCGGTGTTTTTTTTAAGTATCCTTGGCAGTCAAGGTTTCCCCCTGTCGGCCCACATAAGAGCCTGTGGCCGACTCCCTTTAGTGTGGGGTCTTTTATGGCCGAACGTTAATGGGCCAAGGCTTTTTGTGTGTATGTATGTGTGTTTGAGTGAGGGAGTGAAGGATAGTTGTGTAGTTGGAGTTAGAGGTAGAGAAAAGGTGTAACAAATGTGATCAAGTTGTTTAATGCTGTCAACCTTAAAACCCATGAAATGATGGCACAATTAAAACATTGAGTTAGATATTTTGTGTCACCCTCTTTAGGTCTATACTTTCTTGTCAGACTCTTTCATGTTCTTCCTCCCTGTACATCCCTGTATTTCTTACTCGAGCCCCTTCATCCTCTTTGCATGACGTTTTCCTTCTGAAATTTTGCCAGATGCACAGTAACACGCAGTGACGCACGCACACGTATCCTTGCTGTCCGCCACTACCAGAAAGCTCCTAATACCACCTCCCGCCTCTCCCTCAGACAGCTGTGTGTACGTATGAGTGTTGTGTTGTGGTGGGGGGTGTGGTTGTGCGCAGTGGAGGGTTATAATTTGGCGGTGGGGAAGAGCTGGAACGACCGGTGGCCTCCGGAGTTCAGGGCACGCTGCTCACCAACAGCCGGCAAACCAGCACCGTGTTCCTGAGGTCGGTAAAGTACAGGGGACCCACGATGGAACCCTGTGGTACTCTGTCACTCGCAGACCTCACCAAAACACAGCTTGCGCAAATATCCCGGATCCCTGAAAGAAAAAAATTCCTGTGTCAAACCTGAAATCCCACAGTGAAATCAGAGAGAGCCTATTTATGAACCAAGCGAGACCTAAATCATGCTTAACCAGCAGGCTTTGACATATTATGCATTTACACAAGAATGAAAACACTGCACCAGGGCCCTGATTTTTTTTATGAATTATCCCTAATTCAGACCTACTCTCAAACCTGATTACGTAATTCATAGTTTTAGAATTGCTTCCATATACGGTACATATATATAACTGGTTTATTATTTGATTCAGGTTTTTATTCAAATGTTGTTGTTTTGCTCCCTCTTATGTGATTACATCCTTCTTTGCAAAGCTGTTTCAGTATTAAACATGCATACAGTACAGTGTTTTTTTTAACGGGGTCACCATATGAACCAGGCAGAATTTTCCAGCCACAACTTGAATCACTGCACAGAATCCCACCGTCCATTTGATTTCTGTCTATGACACACTGCAGCTGCGTGTTAGATGTGTCTGAGTGCAAACATCCTCCCTCCACCACACCCAGCCAGTGTTAGAATGATCCCGCATACTTAGCACACAGTCACACGTGCAACTGTACTTGTCCTCCGGCCTTTCATTTTCACTTCAGCACCTTTTACTGTATTTCTTTCATGAGTTCATCATGAATTGCGTTTTGAAAACGTTGCTCTTTAAGTGTGAATGTTTTTTTTCTGATTTTAAGTGTGAGGAGCTGTGAAACATATATTTCATGCCAGAGATAGGAGGCTAAAACAACTAAAAGATCTCTAATACGGCCTCCACCACTAATACACCGTTTGTTGACATCATTTATTTTCTCTTTTTTTTTTTTTTAGGACGGTGGTTATGCCGATCGCCCATGAGTTTGCCCCGGACGTGGTGCTGGTGTCTTCAGGCTTTGATGCGGTGGATGGACACGCTCCGCCCCTGGGAGGATACAAACTGACGGCCAAATGTAAGTGACTCCTGTCTGCTCTAAAACAGATAATATAGGCTCATTAGTTATAATACTCAAGATCCATGTAAGGCACCCTAATGCATACCTTATTCATCTCAGCAGCCACAGACAGGCACACACCGCGCGTTTCCGTGTTTTATCGCGTGCGTCTGACTTGTGTATTCAGATCGAGACCTTGGCGTGCCAGCAGAGAGCTTTTTCTAAAACCATCCTGCAGATCTCAAATAAAAGCAGCAGTCATTTGGTCGTGACGGAAGTTATACGGGTGATTTAGAGAGGATTGCAGGAAGAAGGGGGGATTCACGGGGGAAGTAAAGTACGGTTAAATGTATATGTTCAAACTCCTCCTCCTTAAAAAGATCAAAGTCTCAACGTAAAGCTGCGTTTATTAAAATGAAACCTGGCTTGTTTTCTGGCCTGCAGTAAATCCTCTCCTCCTCCCTCACTCCTTCATTCATGAATTCTCAAACCCACATTTCCTCTATTTTTGTTCTTTGATCGATATCCATAAAGCAAGTGGGAGCTTGGTGAGCAGTGTTACCTCGTCTCATTTTTTGTCTCTCGCCCCATCTCCCTCCGTCCCTCTCTCTCTCCCCTCCCGGCCATTTCCTGTGTGTCCAGGCTTCGGCTACCTGACCAGGCAGCTGATGGCTCTGGCAGGCGGCCGGGTGGTGCTGGCCCTGGAGGGGGGTCACGACCTCACGGCCATATGCGATGCCTCCGAAGCCTGCGTCTCGGCTCTGCTTGGCAATGAGGTAAGACGCGAGCCGAGAAGGAGAACGAGATCAAGTACAAAGGCAAAATGTCCCCACGCAATACTCTCAAAATAACCACTTGAGCCAGAAAATAATATATATATAAAAAAAAAAGTGGGAATCTACGGCTGTGTGAAATTAAACAGGGGCCATGGTTTTGTTTACCTCTTAAATAAATCGTATAATAGACTATATATAATAATATATATATATAATAATCCGTTTGGCCCTGAGTGCATGAACTCAATAAAAAAAAAAAATCCTTTTCATTCATATTGAATTTAAGTAAAAGTGTCTTGATGTCTGAGGTCTGTGTGTATGAATTCACACTGTGGAGCTTGACTTATTGCACCACAGTGTCATTTTTGTGTATAATTGCTGGGTTGGAGGCAGAAAGTAGAAAGCATCTGGTTTATTTGTGTTGTCAGCATCAAAGTTTCAGAATGCAGTTCCATTATGGCTGTGTTTTCCAGACGCCGCAGTGCAAATAAGTCAATGTAACATATTAATGATAGTTATCCAGATTTCCGGCTCCTATACAAACTTTTACCACTTTGCTTAATTATGATGAATCTCAGGCCACCGTGACATTTGGTCCCCATGAATAATGGTTGTAAAACGTTGTTCTTTTCTTCTTTCATGTCATGAATGAACATTTGGCCAATGAAGGTATGAGTGAGTTTAAATGCAAAACCCTCAAAAACATGCAGACCGTTACAAAGCTATATACAGAGTAGGTTTTGAATGACACAGTTGTGTTTTATTTTTGGCTTTGGGTTCTCGCACACACTCACTACCACGTCAGAGGCTGAGGATTTCCAGGCAGAGGGTTAATTGTGGGAGTGAGAAGCCCGGCCTGTGGATTTGAGCAAACATGGGCTCTCTGTGCTTCAATGGCGCACAACAGAGGAGCATCTCGTCACAGGCGCCCACATCTTTTTTTTTTTACTTCCGTTATTATAAGAAAATATCCACTCTCCAGTTTTGCTCTGGGGCCTGGCCACAAGTGTGTTGGTTATCGTTGGAATAGCTTCTATATCTGCTAAAGCCATTCATCTCCATGCACCGGGACATTCTTAAAATGTCTAACACCAATGCGCGATGTTCAGCACATCCCATTCGGTTTTCATAATCGTACATTTTGTAGAGAGACAAACAGTTTGATCGCAGATAGTTGTCATCGTATACTAAATGTGTGCATTACGTGGCGGATGGGACTGTTAGATTTCCTTTGTTTTGAAATGGCCTTGGTTTCCTCAAAGGCATCTTGCATGAATTCATACGTAAACTTTCACGCAGGCCTTTTATAGGTAAAATGATTATTGGGTGCAGCTGCGCTAATCTAGTTGACAAAAAATAGGTCCCCATCATAGCTGTGCTAACACAACATAGATTATATGAATACGATAATTATGATTATATGAAGTCATTTATTAAATGCTTAAATGTGTAGCTCTGGATGTGCTTTATCGGAGATGGTATCCCCAAGCTTTTTTTTTTTTTTTTCCCCCGGCCCCTCCAGACAGCTTGAGCTATAAAAGAGTTCTTGGAATCGTAAAAAAAAAAAAAACTTGCATGGCCTCTTTCCATGTGGATTTTGGAGCGAGAGCAAAACAAACAGAATAATAACGCAGGATTGCTTCAATAAAAAAACTTGTTCACTTCAAACATCGGTCAGAGAATTGCATGATGGGAAAAATGAACCAAACTGGGGGGCGTAATCTAATAACGGATCACTCTGTTTATCTGCACTTTGCCCATCGATGATTCAAAGCTGCATTAAAACTGTCATTACAGCTGCTCAGGTTTCAGGAATTCAAGGACATCTCAGCAGGGCGGATTCTTTTTCCTGTCCCAGAAGAGTTTTTTTTTTTTTTTTTTACTCGGGCCTCGCGGTATGAAGTGACACTCGGTACTCACAACGCCCTGCTGCAGAAATAATGAACCAGGTCGAGGTGGTGGTGGGGGGAGGTGAGGGGGGTGAGTCTTAGGTTTCAGCCCCGGCCTCGGCAGGGGTTCGGAGGAGGTCACTGGATGGGTGCCACAGAGAGCTGAAAATTTGAAAAAGTCAGCAGTCAATTGCCTGGGCTCGGCGGGACACCCTTTCTCACCCTCTCACCCACATCTGAAAACAGTTACCCTCACACCTCTAACAGCAGGGTCGGCCCGGCCGTACAGATCAGATGATAGAGGGGAAACGCAGGAATGATAATTTGTGGAGGAGGAAACTACTGTGAGAGAGCAGCTGCTGCTAAGTGGGCGGGGCTTTAGGTTGTAGAAGGTTAATTTTTTTTATTTCTGGTTCAGAATTACAAATTCTAGAATGCAAAATGCAGAGTTTTGAATCCAAAACTATTTGATGTATTTTTGGTTTTGGAGAAATGACAGTTTAAAATACCTGCAGATGATGCATCATATGTCAGAAGACTTTTATGAGATTTTGGACGACACAGATGTAGAACAAAGGCAAATCGTTCAGTTGTGTGTAGCTTTGATTACTGAAAGAGTGGAAAGAGAGAGAGAGAGAGAGAAAAAAAGAGGTTAAAATGTCCCTGATCAGATGAAAATGGCAGGAAGCAAGCATTTTTATCATAATTCCAGCAAAGGTCTCTGTAATGGATCTGGAATTCCGCTGATAAATGTCTGTGGGGGATTGAGCTGAAGTAGTTTCTTCTTTTCTTTTTTTTCTTTTTTTTTTACGTTCATTTGCTGACTGAGTCTGGTAATGGGCTCGGATGCCAAATATTAAGACATCTTAAGAAAGGACTTCATTCAGTCTCAGGGTGCTACAACAAACATGGCTGAGCAACAACTCAAATCTGGGTAACAAGTGGCCAACTTTTGATTTCTGACTGAAGGTCATTTTTTTTTTCATCCAGAGGATATATTTTAGTTTGTGTATGTATGTGTGTGTCTGTGCGTGGACTGGGGTGTGAATGGAGCGAACGAGTGGGCTCGGCCTTGGGACCACAGCTGGATTAGCCAGTCAGCTGTGCTCTTGTTTATAAAGCTTTATGAAACGGGCCTCAGGGGTTTGTATTGTATGGATGTGTCAGCATAACTGAAATCTCTGATCTAAGTATAGCATACTCTATAAGCACACAAAGAAAAATCTAAAACAAAAATACATAAAATAAATATATAATTACTGTGTGTGTGTGTATATATATATATAATATGTATATTATTTGCATATTAACAAATATACGTGACATCATTTAGCCATAGTGGTCCTAATATTCATGTTTAACAAACCACTAATAACTCACTTTGTTTGCGTGGGCAGTGATTTTATCGTCTGACAGAGCCAACATCCATACAGGTGTTCCATACATCCTCCTCGCCTCCTGTGTTGCTCGTGCTCGCAGAAAAGAAAGAAAAATATCTATCTGCGTTTTTATTGGCAGCTTAAAACAAGCTTGGCCTTAACGAGCTTTCGGTTTCCTTTGAAAACGGCTCAAAGTCATCGGGGGGGAGGGGGCTGGGGGAGAGGGACGCAGAAGTGTTGAATGGACTTTACGGGGGCTCTTTTTTTTTTTTTTCATTCGTGCCCCCGCCGCTGTGTGGTGCGTAATGGCGAAACTCATCCTAGTTAAATAGCTCATGAATGATGCATTTGGGCGACTCCTCTCGTCAACTCTGAACCCCCGAAGACTAATTGATGAATGCTCGCAAACAGATGTTGGCTCAGCTTGAAGCGTGGTGGTGAGCAATTATTTGATAAACAACAGGCTAATATGTTAATTGTTAGCACATGTCCATGAGGTTATTGCCGGTGTTTACAGTAAGACGCTCCACTTCACCTGTAACCCACCCCCCCCAACACACGCACACGCACACACACACCTTTTTCCCCCTAAAGGTCACCTGCTTCAAGTCATTACTCTCGGTCACTTGGCATAACATAATCGTCCCGTTTTAGTGCACAGGGACGCACAAAAGTAAACAATGGACGGCTTGTGCGCGCTTTTTTTTTTTTTTTTTTACGCTGAACAAATGGAATTCCTCGTCTTTTCCACTGTTTTGGTTTCAGCCTCCCTCAGGAATGTTTTTTACCGGGGCACATTCCTGGTTTTCTCACGCCTGGCCGGGAGCCTGGTGCGTTGGACAACCGTGTCGCACGGAGACCGCAGAAATCCAACGGCCCTCAAAGGACACCATTTTTCCTTGGTTCCTTATCTCTCAAAGTCCACATTGATCACATTTTATGGTGTTAAGACGGTACAGAGGTCAAGCAAAGAGAGAGAGAGGAATGCTGCTTTGGATGAAACTGCAGATAAATGCAAGCTCCTATAGATCCTGTGTGTGTGTTTGTGTGTGTGTGTGTGCCTATGTGTGTTTGCCATACCTGCCAGGTGGGGGCCCCTGGAACACCCCTGACAAGAGCCATTAAAAGTTTATAAGCGTGAGGCCCAGCTGTCAATCAAGCTGACAGACTGCCCCAGCCTCACCCCGGGGAACCCCAGAGATGCCCTGACCCAGGTACAGCTGGCCTCAGACCAGCCGGGGTTATAGTGAGAAGCTGCTGTTGGCGAATACGCTTTCAATCTCAAATTACGCGATATTATTAGAAAAAGGAACGTTGTCGTGATTAAAAACCCACTGAAGTTATACATTTATCAATCGATTTTTTTCCTGCTGTTGGATTGGTTGGTTTAGCGCTCATGGAGTGCAGGCCAGAAAACAAATAGGCTAATGTAAATATTCATTGAAAACTGTATGTGTGTGTGTGTCCGTCCCTGTGCGCATGATGTAGCCTGTCGTGCCACAGCAGGATTAAAGTATCGCTCTCCCTCACTGGCTCTTCCTCCCACTCGCTATTTGTTTTAATTAAAGAAAACTTCCAGCCTCGGCCAAGCGAGACCCACCAACTACGACTTTTTTTTTCCTCTTCTCTCTCTCTGACATTTTTCTCCCCCAAATCTTTTTTTCTTTCTCTCTCTTACTCTTAGGTCTTTCTTCTTTTTTTTTTTTTACATGTTTCTCACTTGGTCCTTTTATTCCATCGGGGTCCGGGATTGAGAAAAAAAAAAAAAAAAAATTTTAATTAAAGAAAACTTCCAGCCTCGGCCAAGCGAGACCCACCAACTACGACTTTTTTTTTCCTCTTCTCTCTCTCTGACATTTTTCTCCCCCAAATCTTTTTTTCTTTCTCTCTCTTAGGTCTTTCTTCTTCTTTTTTTTTTACATGTTTCTCACTTGGTCCTTTTATTCCATCGGGGTCCGGGATTGAGAAAAAAAAAAAAAAAAAAATGGAACTGCGTGTTGTCGTTGGAATTTTAGAGCTGAATGGGACCGTTTGACAAAGTGGGATGAGAGAGTGTCGTATGCGCAGTCGGCCAAAGGGGAAATTTAATCATTCCGGGTTGTGAAAGGCACATTTGGGAATAGCCCCGTTTCCTCTGAATTGTGGCTTGGAGAGTTCCGTGGGTCTTAGACGTGTGCATTTTTTGTGTGTGTGTGTGTGTGTGTGCAGGCAGTTTTCCATTTGTTTGCATCTGCGTGCGCTCGTATGTGTGTAGTACAAAGCTGACATTGTAGTTGGTGTCAGTGTGGGAGGAGGTGAGCACCTGCAGGCCCATTTTCTATTGTGTCAGCAGCTCCGGCTTGTTCTCCACCTCTTGGGACGGTTCCTACACTGGGCTGAGGTCCACATTTAAAAAAGAAAAAAAAAATTGCTTTAAACCAGGAGGGAGCCGCGTTGGTTCAACTGGGGTTTTTCTTTTTCTCTCTTCAGGGTTTTTATAGCTGTGTTTCCGAAACACCTGTGTGTCAGGTTCATAAAAAAAAACACCCCTCAGCCACAACATTTAAACAGGTTGTAATGTGGCGGCTGATCTCTGTTTGTGTTCACTTTAAGCCATGAAGCCATGGGAAATAAAGGGAATTAAATGTTTTTTATTTTTTTTTATTATTATTCACCTTGCCATGCATATACACTGACAAACCCACGATATTAAAGACCTGTTACCTGTTCTAATGCAGAACCAGAAGTCCCAAGTGTCCAAAATGATCTCAAATACGTGATTCTGTCTCGCGCCAGGGTTTTAGTTTTTTTTTCAGATGACGAAGTGATTAATGTGCGGTGATATGATTCTCTACTTTAAGTTGGATCCCATCCCTGAGGAGGTGCTGCTGCAGAGGCCAAACGCCAACGCTGTCATCTCTATGGAGAAGGTTATTGAAGCTCACGGTGAGGGGACACGATCATTCTACGTCGTATTTATAATCACTATTAACATAACATTTGGTGAAATTGTCCACATTTTTTGAATTTATTTGATTGATTGGAACCATGATTTTCTGTGGTAGGTAAATACTGGCGCTCCCTGCAGCGCTGCGTCTCCACGCTGGGATGCTCTCTGAGTGAAGCCCTGCAGCGAGACGCAGAGGAGGCAGAGACCGTCTCCGCCATGGCCTCGCTGTCTGTGGCCAACAAGCATATCGGAAAGAGGTGCGTTGAGGCCCGATCAATCCATTGCTAATCAATGTTTGATATTTAATGTTGTCCTTTTGAAAGGGGCTGTTGGGTTTGATTAGCTCCTAACTGTAGATTTGAGATCATTGGTTTTGGTTTGAGGACCAATTGTCCCGCTGCAGTAAGTAGAAAAAAATGACTTTATTTGAAATTTGGTGTGAGGGGAAAACTTCACGCGGTGATTTTTTTAAATGATGTCTCCTTTTATTTAATGCAACACTTTTCTTTTTTTTGGTTTCATCTTTTCTGCAGAACTGAAGAGGAACCGATGGAAGAGGAAGTTCCTATGTAAAGAAACATCCTTAACCTTTGACCACTCAGACTTTTTTTTTTTTCTAAATCTTTAATAGTGTCCTCATCCGGTCCTTTTCAGTTTTAGACTCCACTCTCCCGCGTCCCGTATCACGACGGGACGATTATCTTTTTTTCACGGGAGAGAACGAGCAGAGCTGATAAAAACGTCGGCGACCGCAGGAGCAGGATTTCTGAGGATGAGCGATGCGTTCACTGACCCGCTTCTCTCTCGGATACGCAAGATCCCCCAGTGACAGCCTTTTAGTGCCAGTGCTTTGAAAAACACTACACAGATGTAAATATTTTCCATGCCAGTCGGAACCGTGCACAGACAATCCGCCGTCGTCTACCTAATTAATCTCTATATTATCCAGTTCGTCGCTTGATCTGCTTTATTGCGCTTTTTCCCACTTTTCATAAAAAATAATAATAATAAACCCGTCGGAGCTGAAGTGATTGTGACTCTGCGCTGAGGAGGACGGTTCGTTCCCGCTCTGGAGGAAACGAACAAAATCATTTTGGATTTCTTTTTTTTTTTTTTTTTGGTTTTTGTTTTTTTTTCCTCGAGGTGGCTGAACATCACGGAGATGAGTTTGCATCTCGTGTTTCAAAACGGATTGACACTAAAAGACATTTGTGCCTTTTTTCTTTTCAAAAGAAAAAAACAAAACAAAAAAAACTTTAGGATTTTTCTGTTGCGCCTTAAAAAAAAAAAAAAAAAATTGTTAGGGATTGAACCCCCCTAAAACATTTCCCATTCTGGACAGACATTTTGTCGGCACATAGACTGGAGGAACGCGGCATGTTTACCTATAACCTGCAACCAGCCCACATCTCTCTCTCTCTTTCTCTCTGCACCTCCGTCTTTCTCCTCCCTCGTTTCCAATCTCACGTTGGCCACAGGCTGGAGTTGGTTCAGTTGAAAAAGATACATTTAAGTATCAGATAGAGGTCAGTTCTTCATTAAATAGCATGCACTAAAGGAGAACTAAAATTCAATTCATACTTGGACAGTAGTCAAGCCAAAGCCATGATGGACCACGGTCTCTGTACAGTCAAACCATTTATAATCTTAATAGAAAAATAAGGACATAACACAGGCTCCCCAGTTACCGCTTTACATTTAAATCCGACTCAAGCCAACCTTCCACCTGGGGTTTTCCGGAGGTGTACTCCAGAGTGCCCTCACACAGCTGGATTAAAAGCTGATGCCCCGTGTTCCCGCACATCTGCTTCCCAAATGTCAGGTGCCACCCGGCAGGTGTGCGTTCCATCTGTTGATAGACCGTGAAGCACAAGCGGCTCTTTCTAAATATTTAAGTCTACTCAGAATATTTTTTTTATTATTTCCTTTGAAGCACTAAATCAAATCTGAACCCCTTTGCATTTGGAAATATAGAAATATGTATGAGGAATGACGAAAGATGTGTTTCCTTATCAAATTTGGACTCCAGTTTACACAAAACACCAGCTTGGCGTAAAATCGGATTTATTTTGCATTTTTTCTTGCGAAAGTAGTCGCTGTGTGGCCAACGCACCAAATTGAATTTCCTGTCTGAAACCATCCAAAGTATCTTTGGCCTGTGGACATCTGCCTTCTGCACGTTTAACGTATATATATATTTTTTCCCCACTGAGCAGAAACAGCGCTGTGATGTGGGCTGTAGTTTACTGTACATACTGACTATTCCTGCCACACACACTTGTCAATGACTATTCTAACTTTTTCCCCCCACTTTTTTTTTTTTTTTTTTTTTTCTTACCTGTCCTCCTTTTGTTTTGTACTCTCGGATTCCTTCTCTCCTCTGTCTTTTTTTTTTCTTCCTCTGTTACGTTGTACAGCTGACCTTCATCGCCACGGTTTTTTATAGTGGACACATGACATGATGGTTACACTTCTGGGTTCTGGGGGCATTTTGTGGGAGGGGTCGGGATGCAAATGTTTCTACTTTGTATAATGCTGATGATGGCCAATTGTGTATTTACTGTCTGTTCATAGTAGATTTATATATATATAAAAAAAGAAATTAGTATATTATATATATCTATACATAATGAAAAATTATGATCTTGTTTTTTGAAAGTTGGTATTGAAAACTGAGACTTTTCATGGGTCCTGCATACAGTCGGCCCTTTGTACGGTGTTTCCTGAACGCACCGTTTGCTGTACTCGGCTACAGTTTGTTACGTGTTGAGTAGCATTTGAAAGGTTTTCTCTTCCTCTTTCAACACTGAGGGCTCGTCTTTTTTTGGCTTTATTCATCCCGCTGGTTCAGTCGTGGTGCAGTCCACCTCCGCTCAGCCTCTTCTGCTCATATACTATTCCTGACTTTCTGGATTTATGTGTGTTGATTGTTTAAGGAGGAACAAACACCGATCTGGGCTGACACTGCTTACATGAAATTTGACACTTTACTTCAATATCTGGATTCTACACGTCTAAAATGGACCAACATGCAGGATGATCTGTTTCTTTATACTTGTTGTTCCTTCACGGTTAAAAACAATGGGAAGGGTGGATTTGTATTGGAACGTGTCCATGCAGCATTAACTTCAATCACCATGAATGTCAAATCTTTGAGGAGTAAACTTCAAGTTGCATGCCATCTAAATTTTCCTCCTTGACCTCTGTTGTCATAGCAACGCAGTCTCTTTTCTGCAGATGCACCTTTGATGTCGCACGTCTCTGATTCCCCTCCTTTTGCCCTCAGACGGCCAGAGAGGTCAAAGGTCATTTTAAGCATCTTCCACTTGAGCTTGTGGAAGGTACAGTACATTTAGATAACTGTTGTCTAATGATTGTTTTGGTTTTGTTCGACTTTTTTTTTTTTCGTCCTTTTTGGGCCAAAATTGTTTCCTAGGACCATAATAACATTATCATATCGCGTCATCCTTCATTCCGGGGTTGTTTGTGGTCGGAGATAATTAGTCTGTGTTGAATGTGTCTCTCAACTGGGATCTGCTGACATCTCAGTGGCCGCCCAGAACATTCCCAGAAACCTTTGCACAGCAGTGCCAGTCATTGGATTTTGGGATTTTTTTTGCCCCAGCGGAGCCAAAACTAGCACTCTCTGGCTTCTCGGGCCGTCTGTCTGCACTGTTAGTCTTAACACAATGTCTCGTAACAGAGAAGAAGAAAAAAAAATCAGCGACATTCCATTTTGGTATAATTTCCATTCATTAGGCGGAGGGTAAATGTCTTTATTCTACCCGTCATAGCTCAGTGCAGCCAGGTCCAGGAAGTGCCTGTTTATTTATGCTGCCTGGTCAGAGTCATTCTCTCTCTCTCCCTCCCTCTCTCTCTCTCTCCCCCTCTCTCTCTCTCCCCCTCTCTCTCTCTCTCCATACGTCCGCATGCACGGCTCCACCTGTCTGTCTCCGTCTCTCACACCACAAATCACCACAACACAGGATTTAGCACTGAAGGCCGTTAGTACTTTTCACTGTAATCCCAAACTCTCTTATCTCTTCTACTGTTGTTGTGTTTTATTTTTTTCCCCCCCGTGTTGCGCATTTACTCGTAGCGTCACGGAATCTTCAAAACCCCCCGAAAGACTTCAGTTGAATATTGACTATTTTACAAAAAAAATCAAAAATGTTTATTAAAAAAGAAAAAAAAAAAAAAAAAAAAAGTATCTAGCACTTGTTACAACGACGATAGATTTTATTGTATTTATGTAGACAAATTGTTTAAGGGGAAACTCTATGTAAACTGCAGCATCAGAGTTGTGCGTTTGTCCTTTTCTGCACCAGGCTGGTTGAGACTCTGCTGGACTTTTTTTTTTTTTTTGTGGGGGGGGGGGCGCTTGTTTGTTGCTGTAGTCTCATCTGGACTCATTCAAAGGGCTCCATCCAGTTGGTCAATGTTAGCGTCATGCATTCCAGTTAATAAGCCAAGTATCACTATGACCACTGTGGTTAAAAAAAAAAACAGTTCTAGGTTTACAAATGTATAAAATGCATATTACGTTTTTGACTTGTTCCACCATTGTTACAGAAATAGTACGTTTTTCTCGGGAACCTTTGCTCTAACATGTTGTCTTTGACATCTACGATATAAAGTATTGTTTTGGAAAAAAGCAAAAAAAAAACAAAAAAAAACAACAACAACTGTGGTCTGGTCTTTTATGTTGCTCATGTTGGGTATTGTTTTTTATGGCAAAGAAATATTTAATTGCTTTTGTGTCTCACTCTCAGGTATAATAGTGAGGATGTGTTTAATGATGCAGCAGAATTTGGGTTTTTCTCTTTTTTATATTTATATATTTTTATGTTCTTCCTTTCTTTCCTTCACTGTCCACATTTGACCTCTGACGTGTAGTTTTTTTTTTCATTCTCTCTTATGACATCACCTGAGGGCAATTTCAGACAACATTTAATCATGTGTTATAAATCCTTAAGACCCGTACACACACACACACACACACACACAGGAGTTTCCCTTTCAGCCCCACAGTAGCTGTGACTGGGATTAGCCTCCCATTTGGTTCAGGGTCAAAGGTCTCAGCGAGTGTCCAAACGAACAGCGGTGAATCCCTGTTGGTGGAGGAGCTAACGCTAAGACAACAGCAGACTCCGAAGCAAACAAGACCCCCCCCCCCCCCCAAAAAAAAAAACCCCCCCCCCCAAAAAAAAAACCTTCCCCTTCCCCTAAATAAACACACATTCCTCAACCTGAATTCAGCCAGTAACGGTGTAAATAATACGGCTTTGTGGCCGTGTCACCCTCTCTGTAAATCACGGACGTTTGAGACGTCACGCTGAGTTGAAAGGCAAACGTAAAAAAAAATAAAATAGCACATTTCTTCTCCCCCTTCAGGGAATACGTTTAAACAGAGACGAGAGGGACAATATTTACCGTCGGAGCTCTGAAGGCTCCGTAAAACAAAAAAAAAACAATGATGTGAAAAGTGGGAATGTTTTTTGTTTTCCTTTACGCTGGCAATTCTGACCCTCAGACTGCCCGTCTTCACCTTCAGCCCCCCGCAGACGTCGGCGCGTTCGTCATCTCCCCGCCGCATCGCACCGAAACGACCTCCGTGACCTCTCCGTGAGGTCAGGTCACAAAGATGGCCGCCTTTCTCGCCCCACAACAGAGGAAAATCTGGGAAACCCCCCATGAAATCTCAAATCTATTTTCCCTCGCTCTCGTGTTGTTGTTTTTTTTTTCTCCACCGTGACATTCTGGTCTGCGGGCGACTCATCTTCATGCAGCGTCCGTTGATGTCACTTCGCTCTGTCATTACCCATCCACCCCACTCTTTCCTCCCAGCTGCGCGCATCACCGCGCCTTTTAATTGCCGGGGTTGGACGTGGAGTGGAGATGGGTCGATGAGGTTTTGGCCGGGGCCCGCTGGGTACGATGAGTAAAAAAAAAAAACTAATTACAGACCAGAGTCATTAGGATCAGTTTTTGAATCATCAACACACAAAAGTGAACGTTGGTGTTTTTGGGTTTTTTTTTATGGTAATTAGCGTAGAAGGAAGAGAAGAATCCAGAAAAGGTCTCCGTGGAGGAAACTCGTTGGCTCTAGTTCTTTTAACACAACATAGTTGGAAAAAAAAAAACTTCAAACTAATTCAGTGTCACATTTTTCCCTTCACACGTAATTCATTCCAACCGTGGGTTTGGAAACAATGGGAATGACCGGGAGGGACGCTCTGTGGCCGTTCTTTCCATCTGCGCAGTGTTTGCTTGCGTTGCTACTGTACGTGTTTAGTCTGGAGCTGAACATGTGCGTGGATCAAAGGGGACGAGGTCGCGCCAGGTCGGGGTCACTGTCGGCTCGGCTCTCAGGAGGCCGGGAAAATGTTTTACCTGCGAATGCTTTGCTTTATTTTACAGATTCAGGACCACCGAGAACTCCCAGAATCCATTTCTTCTTTATCTACCCCTGTCAGATAAGTGTTTCTAACAATTATTCTTTAGGCTGTGGTGAGGATTTTTTTTTTTTAAGCCTCTCATACCCAACATGACCCAAAGAGAACCAACTATGAAGTTCCTATAAAAGCACAAAAATGTACATATGCTTTTATATTTGTATAGATCTGTATTTAAAAATTAAAATGCTCTTAACCAACACCAAATAAATCAATTTAATCCAGATGGATTTGTTCTAATGTAATTTGGAAAATGATTAAAAAATGGCTAAAGAAGAGATCAAAGCTCGATGATGCAGATGTTTGATCTTTTTATTTTCCAAAGCGTAAATGTTTGGTTTGCTGCTTCCGTGGCACATGTGGTATCACCAGGGTCTGAATGTTTTCACGTTAAATGTGGGGTTACACGCCGGAGTTTTGGCACGAAGACCCCGTGTTGTTGTTGTCGTCGTCGTCGTCTGTGGTTTGGATTTTGCTGGTTGTGAACCTCGCTGCTCTGGGGCTTCATCAAACAGCTCAGTCTGCACGGTGGAGAATGTTGGAACGGCACGAGGGCCCGTTATGAACAGTGGTAGCTTTTTTTTGGAATCTGGAAACTTGTTTCTTAGTTTTGGCTAAATAACCACCTTGGATGTAATAAGAATCATGAGTTATTTCCACTCTCATGAATGAAGTGAAGAGGATGTTGGATGAATGAACTGTAGTGACCCAGTGACCTCTGGTGACCCCTGCGCTCAGCACTGGTGCTAATGAAGAGCAAAGCAGGAGGCGAGAGCGTTGGCGTGTTGCCCCACGAACACACACACACACACAGACGCACACGCACTTGGAGGTGAATCAAGTTTCACAGCTGGAGGTGAGGAGGATGCTGGAAGTGTCGGTGACTGTTGGAAGCAGAAAGGGGAATGAGTTTGGGGGATGTCTGGGGGTCTCTGTGCCACCTTTTCAAAATGAAGCCTTGTGCTGGGAATAAGAGACCCAGAGCTGTTTATAAAATGTAGTTCACAGTCCACAGCGGTTGTTCTGTGGTTGTGGGTCTCAATGTGTGTTTCTGTTTGTGTGTGTGTGTGTGTGTGTGTCAGACCCGACCAGATGGACGATACACAACGCCAAGAAGAGAAAATGTGCTCAGGCCCCGAGCCAAGTGCACACGCACACATCCACCTGCCCAGGGGAAGGCAGGGATCAATTACAGGTCTAATATTAGCATTTAAAAATATATATATATACCTATTCTTTTATTCCCTATTTAATGAACAATTCTCTTTGGACATTCTGTCGTGGAAAACGCCCACAATCGCACACCTCAGAGGATTTAAATCACAGCATCTGCACAACATGACTTTTTTTTCTTTCTCTCCCCAGAGTGAACGTCCTCCGTCTGTCTCTACGATGACACGAAGACAGCACCACGCGCGTCTGTTCCCGTGGCAACAGCCTCCGATTGAAGAAAAAAAAATGTGAATATTCAGAAAGACCCGTTACCTGACTGTTAATACTGCTTTCCTTAGTACTGGTACTGCATGTATTACTACGTGTACTGCTGTGTACTAACTCTCCCTGTCTGTTGCTGATGAGCTCTGGTGGTTAAGAGCAGCTCTCAGTCATTTACTAACAAATACAGATTCAGATAAGGACTCCTTATCACCACATTCACCTCCAGCTTATATGAAGGATTTCTGTTTCTTTACAGGGGTCCGGGACTCCAGCAGAGACGGGGTCCGTTATTATCAGATGCTGGGGCGAGGATCTTTCTCCTGATGCCCAGTTCGAGGACTTAAAAGGATTTCCAAGGTAAAAGTCATTTAGCCCCCCCCCCACACACACACACACACGTGAGTTATTTTATTGTTTTTAATATATGCATATATACAGTATATATATGTATATATACATATATACATCGACATGACGTTTGGGGCTGTGATTCTGCGTCCTTTGAGGAATCTGGATTTAAATATCTAAATACAACTTCTGTCAATTGGTACATGTAAAAGGTTCTGTTAATACTTTCTGTGCCCAACCACCAAAAAAAAAAAAAAAACATTCCAGCCCGAGGCCTGATGAAAACGTGGCCCCTTATGTTCAGGATCAAAGTCTTATGGAGTCTGATTAGATGGTGAGATGAAGGGAGGGCGGATAGGAGCTGAAACAGGCCAGAACCTTCACGTTATTCCTTTTCATCCAGGAGAACCCTGACAGCCCAGGTTGTGCTGTCATTTCATTCACATTTACACATTCAAATAAAGCAAATGTAATTCCCTGGTAATTGGAATGACTGCTATGCTTGGAAATCAGTACTTATTTAAAGTCTGACTCATACTTTTGTATTTTAAAAACACACACACATACACAGAGGGGAAGTTGAGTAGCGTCGACATCAGCCTAGTGTTGGTCTAACCTTGATTTTCTTTTTTTTTTTTTTTATTGAACCAGACGAACACAGAACACTGTTTGAGGCGCGCAGGCGAGTGTAAACCTTCACTTTATTCCCTTTTTACTGCAAATTAAAGTTTTGTAGCTTTTTCCGTCTGATTTTACGGGAAACATCTGGATGTGTTGCACCGCTGGAGCGGTGGCCCCCGGGTGGTTCTGAGCCGCTCAGCTGTGAGGGCCCGAGATAATGAGCAGGTATCAAACGGGCTCCTATGGATAGGCCGGGGCCTGGGTAGGAAGGGCAGTTCGACACGATGGGAGACCACCCTGCCAAATGTGGCGACTGGCTGTGGCATTTGTTCAGCGTTGTTATAAAGAAACAAACAAACAAAAAAAAAGAATAATACTAATAATTATGTGTTTATTTGATTCAGGTCATATACAAATAAAAGGGATTTATATTTACTTGTAGTCATGTTGGAGCTTATTTAGATTATCAGCATGTTTTAGACTTCATCCCAGGGAGCACAGGGTCCTTTTAAAAAATAAATAAATAAAAATCAGGACCTCTAGGTCATTCTCGTCTTGGTCCAATTCTGGTTCTCAGCGATCAAACACACACAAACTCTTCTCACTGCCTCACACACACACGCTAAAGTAAGTGTGTGCACAGTGATAAATCAGTGCATACACTGTGCAATCAGCATCTCACACACACACAAGCACACACACGTGAGACGAAGTGTGTGCACACTGCGATAAATCAGTGCATACACTTATCAGCCTCACCACACACACACACACAACAGCAGGAGGACTCTGCAGGTGCCCCCCCCCCCCCCCCCCCCCCAGCGGCCCCCCCCCCCCCCCCCGCCTCTGGTCTGGGGCTTTAGCTCTGCACACGTGTGATTTCACAGCAGCTGCGTCATGCACTGAGCAGAAAGTGGGACGTGAGCTCATGATGTGCATGCTCTTGCACTTGATGATGAGGTTAGATTCCAGCAGAGCCACAGACAGAGACTCTTTAACAACGAGTTCCTCTCAGTGTTTAGATTTCATCTGTGAGGGGAAAAAAAAACAAAAGACGGCATGTCGGTGGTTTCCTCCCTCGTCCAGTTTGGGTCCAGTATGTGTGACTGGGTTTGATGTTGGAGCTAAGAACTGTTGTCCTACTCCCCGCTCGTTAAAGAGCCCAGAGGCCGTTTGAAATAATGACTCGTTATTTAAGCGGACAAGCATTTTATAAGCCTGGGTTTGAAACTGGCTCGAATTTCCCCCCACTGTTAATGAAGCTGTATTTTTTTATGGTCTATTTTTTTTTAAGTTGCCGATTTCTTTCCATAACAAGAGGAAGGGGAGGAAAAGTGTGTGGGGGGGGCAACTTTTCACAGCTTCCACAGCTGGATTTTTTTTTTTTTTACTTAATCTGCTGCACCCAAAAAAAACAAGCATATTGTTTTAGGCTGTTTTACATTTTAAATTTAGCAGAAACGTTCATGACTCTGACCCGTTTATGCTTATGAGAGATGTTAAGTGAAAAATTCACAGCTAATAAAATATTAATAATAATAGTAATAATGGAGCCATCTTTTTTTCAAAAATATGTGTTTTAATAAATAAGCAAAAAACAAAAAGAAAATGTACATTGGACGGAGTTTTGGAGACTTGCTAAGGAAAGTCGGTGAAATAAATCCATGCAAGAATGACTCTAAAATTGCATTGGTCCCTTTACAAGCTACAGGCGTACTTAGACAGGTATGTACAATATGCATTCATTTATATATATATATATCTATATATTTATACTTTGGTTTAAAGTCTTTGAAAAACAAAATATATCTCCTTCAAAAAAAAAAAAAAAAGAGAGAGAGAGAGAGAAAGGATGGCTTTGCCTGAAATACAACAGGCCGTGGATCCCAGCTACAACACACCTTTGGCCTCGGGGCTCACAGCCTCACACGCCGTCCCGGGACGTTGTGATGAATCCAGGACTCTGTGGTCGTGGGTCACGTTGCCTTTGAGGTCTATGGGTTCTTCATTAATACCTTTTTGGTCTTCATACTTTGTAGAAGTAAACAGTCTGCGGTGGAGGGTGAGAGAGGAACACGTTATTGACAGTGGAAGGCAGCATGGGAGTGTGTGTGTGTGTGTGTGCGTGTGTATGTATATATATATATATATATATATATATGTGCACAGGCGTTTCTTTTTATTGTCGTTTTATAGACAGTCTCTGGCTGGCTTTGCATGTGGGAAGTCATTAATGAATCGATGATTGGCCAGAGTGAAACCACATGGCAAAAGAAAAGCAGGGAGGTTGTGTGTTCGAGTTTAATCCTGCAGCTTTGGTTTAGATCATCTGAGTAAATCCACGCAAACAACAGAACCTATTTCCTCAGAGCAGAATTTAACCAACAGTTAGTATCGGAGGTCACGGTTTGTTTCGTTTGAATCTTTAAATATGATTGATAAATAATATCAGAGCGTATTTGATTTTTCTTTTTTCTTTTTACCAGTTTTTAACCATTCAACCAAATGGTTCTTACTTCATTTCTGTGCATGGGAACATTTTTAGAATAACATTAGGATTTGTCTAAAAACTCTGTTATGTATGTCTTGTTTCTAAGGTTGCGAGGCACATTTTAGTGTTTTGTTATTTGATTTAACTTACAGAATTACTACTGAATAAAATATAATTTCAAAATTGACTTTGCTTATACACAAATCAGCGCAATAATGGCGAAGATCTTTGGTCTCCCCACAGATCTGAGACTGAGGAACTAAACAAACGCTGCCTCTGGTTATTTCAAACTGATATGTGTTATTCCCTTTAAACTCGCATTTAACCATCTGTGACGTTTATTTTGCAGATTCATGCCTTGAGGCCTGAGGTAGAATTCATCTGCCGTTTACATCTGTCAGGTCTTTGTTAAGAAATTCAGATTATAAAAGAAATTTCTCCTTTTTATAAAAAAAAAAAATCCAAAATGTTAAATACCACCAAAGTCCAATTTGGCCTCCAAATCTTGTCTTTTAAGGATGCCTGTGTAATCCTTCTTGCAAATCTGAAAATGACCGGCAGAAAATCCGAAATTTGCCTAATAATCCCGGCCTGTGATTTTTTTTTTGCCTTTGCACGGGTTTGAACTTTCACTTCCAGCCGAGCTGCTCATTCCTGCGGCCTCCACACAGGAAGGTGGAAATAAAACGAGACCCGGTGGCGCTTCCTTTTTTCTTTTTCTTTTTTCAAACCCCCCTTATAATAAAATATTATTAAGGATGACTGAAGAGGATATTTAAAGCTCACAGCCAGTTCATTGAATGTGTTTCTGCAGTCAACTAAAAATAGATGGATAACGTAGATGTATGGATTGCCTGGATTAGAGGGCATTTAAACGTATAGACCAATCGATCTGATTTGAGCAGCATCTGGATGCAGATGTGATGAAGATGCTGAGGCCTCTGTCACCCCGTCCAAATCGGAGACACGTGGCCCAAACACCGACACACAACTGCGCACAATTTGGACAACTAACGCAGAAAGGTGCACCCAAGTAAAACGCGTAATCGGTCTAAAAATCTATTTTTAGACATCTGCGTTGTTGATCCACTACGTGTCGAATCCAGCAGTGAACCCTCTCTCTCCTCTGCCTAAGGAGCCGGAGGAGGACCGGTACCCACCGCTTTGGCATCAGTCAGTGTCGGTGTGCCCCGGTGCTAGTGGGTGGCGGACATGGACCACGCGCCCTCCATCCTCCACACGGAGAAGGCGTAACTGAGTCTCTCGTGCGCCACGTAGCTGCAGCTGGACATCTTGCTGTCCATCTCGTCGCTCTGCAGCACCTGGCACAGAAAGTCAATGTATCTGGAGGCCAGCTTCAGGGTCTGGATCTTGCTCAGCTTGTCCGAGGGCAGCGTGGGGATGATTTTACGCAGGGAGGAGAAGGCCTCGTTCAGGGACTGCGTCCTCTGTCTCTCGCGCACGTTGGCGAGCACGCGCTGGTTCTGCAGCTCCTCGTAGGACTGGCTGCCGCTGGGACTGGGCTTCTTGCCCCGTTTGCCCAGTCCCGGGCTGCTGCCGCTGCTGTCCCCGCTGGACTTCTTGCTGTGCCTCCTCTTCCTGGCGAAGCGCTTCTGCTGCCGGTCCAGCTCCTCCTCGCTGGTCGCCAGGCTGTCCACGGGGGACACCGGGGAGCTGGAGCCCTCTTCCATTTCTCGCTTGAAGAAATGCAGGGAGAGAGAGGACAGCACGCTGTCCACCGTCGAAGCCGTGGTGGTCGCAGTTGTATAGAAATCCGATAAAGACTTTGGAGCAGGCGGATGGCTTCTGCGCGCTCCGGTGCGTAATGCGCGCGCTCCTCTCTGCGGGAGACTCGGGGATTCAGTCCGGGCGTTTGGCACGATGCTCTTCTCCCTCAGGAAGTTTTTTCCCCTTCAACTTTTTTGGAAACTTTATCCCAGTTTCAGATGCTAAATAGTTTTTGAGGATGGAAGGGGAGTGGTTTTCAGGGCGGAGAAGGGGGAGCCAGTGTGCGCCTCGGCCCGTTAATAAGCAGGAGGGACCAGTCACGGTTTCATGTGTCTGGGACTTGACTGAGGCGATCCTCTTTTCCCCAGTTTCTAAAAAAAAAAAGGAAAAATGTTCTATTGTTTCACTTTTCCATTGCGGTTCAGTTTAACCCATTGAACAGAACCATAATACTCGTTTAATTGGCTATTAACCTGAAACCAGATTAATCATACACTGTGCTCGATTTTGCTCGTATTATTGTGGTATATGTATATATGTATCTTCTATGTTAAACATTTATTTAAATGCCTATGCTATTTATTGTAATGTATTGCTGATGAATCCTAATATGTGGTGTATAACGTATTCTAAGCCACATATTCAAATCATTTAATCAACTTTTTATCGATTTCTCAACCACATATTCAAAAATCTGGCCAAAATGAATGAAGGAAAGCTGTTTGATCATGACAAGTCAATCCAGTCCTGGATAAAGGTTCATTTGGTCCCCTCTCTCGTCCTGTGAGGCCTTTTCTCCTCGTCCATGTTCAGTAAACACTCAGTGAGGGGAGCCCGTCTGCTCCATGGAAAGCCATTTACGCACAGATTCAGCGGCCGCTGGAGGAAACCTAGCCGCTTCATCTGTAATCGAATCAGGCCTGTACGCTCTCACAGTTCCTATAATGTAGAAGTCAAACAGGAAGGAGGCTTAAACTAACCGAGGAGCTCTCTGGTTTCTGCGGATTCCTCCTGTGGACCACTCCTTCACCCGTCATGTCGTGTTCCCCCTGCACAGGTGGCTCATATTATAGAGCCCAATTTATTCACTGCCAAAATGCAGAGTTTGTCCAAATCAGCTGACTGACCCCCAGAGACCTCTGTGGCTTTGTCCTTTTCTGGCTGTAGCCAGCTTTTCATTTATTCCCATACAAAATGCACGTAACAATTCTCTTACATTTGTATTTTAACAGAAGAAAAATCTGGTGCTGATAATTATTTTAATTTTTTTGAATCCCAGTCCTAAGCATGATTCCTTATTTGAATGAAAATGACTCGTGTTTTACGCCTTTTAAAACGTGGACCGCTTTGCCCCTTAAAACGTAATGTTGGATTATGTTGCTGAACTTATGGAGGAAACAAGGCTTGGACTGTTGAACCTGGCTCCATCATTAATCAAATTGCGCTGAATAATTGCCTCTTATTAGGAAGCAATTTTTGCTCATTTACACTGTACAGTGCACTTAAGTTCACTAAGGAGTGAGAGAAAATAATCAAAGTACAGCATCTCCAGCTCCAGAGTCTCATGTTGTGTGTGTTTAACACATCCGGGGGGACTGGCCGCTGTAAATGGGCTGGAACCCTCTGAAAGCTGCACGAACATAGTTTTGAACCCATGAGTGCTCACTGGGTATTGGGACATATCCTGTTTTTTTTTTTGTTTTTTTTTGACGGGAAACCTGGTCTGCTTCGTGTTGTGGGCTCCGGTGCTAATGGTGACGGTCATGCTGCTTTTTGTTCAGACCCTGGCCTTCCTCAGCCCAGAGGTCCAAGTGTGGCTACGTTTCTGTGGTCTACCACCTTCATGCCACCTCTTTGTAAAGAAGGTAATGTTTTACACATGAAAATAAGAAAAAACGCTCCATCCTCGAGAAACACACACACACACACACACAATGTGGCACACTTTGCCTGATTATGACCTCCGACCTCTCTTCTTCTCCAAGGCTCAGCTGCAAGGAGGCCGACGTACCCTGGGGAGACTCGCCGAGTAAGAGGCCGATTCTGCACAGCATCTGTGAGGTAAGATTCACATTTACACACTCACACGCACACACACGAAATGACAGGGGGCCCCTGGCCTGCACTTTTCCATCCACTGTATCTGCCGTGGGCAATAATAATCCCGCTTCTAGTCATGGAGGCAGGCGCAGAACAAAAAGGATGAAAACCTTCCTCACCAAAAGTGACGGAAATGCAACTTGTTTTTATTGTCGCTGAAAGCTTCACAGTTGTTGTTTTTTTCCCCCCATTTAATATTCTGGCTGTAAGACCTATTATCAAAGTTAGACTGAGTTTTTTTCCCCCATTGAAGAATTTTCCCACTCTTGAAAAAAATATCAAATCCTAATCCTGCCGTGATCATGGAGTGCAGCCGAGCCAGGTCTGTGAAATGGTGTCGATCCGGACCAAAAGACACGAGAGGGTTGTTGGTAAAATGATTCATGCCTTTCTCGCACTTTATTCGAGTTGAAAGGAAATATTGGGTCCCTGTGGCTCCTGCGTGAACTCGTGAGAGGTGACGGGGGAGAGAGAGAGAAGCGAAGGCCGCACGAAGAGGTGGCGGTGGTGCTGACCTTTTTCTCTCAGATCAAAGATGAGCTCAGGCCGTAACTCAGCCGAGGCGGATGACGTACCTCTGTCTTGTCTGACACGTTAAAAACCAGATCCACATGGGCGGAGGGGCGGGGCCGCAATGAGCCCAGATCCTGTCCGCTGTCACACGGCCGTCTCATGCACTGGCCTTCCACTGGGCTTCGGCCTCGTAAATAGAAATGACTTGACCTGAGACGGAGAGGTGTTGAGAGACAAAGAACAGTTTTTTTTCAAAAAAGGAAAGGGTACAGATGAAAATGGAGAGAGAGAGAGAGAGAGAGGGAAAGAGAGAGAGAGAGAGGGACCAAATGTATATGGATGATTCACAGGACTCTTTTGATCTGACAGTGGAGGGTTATGGACGTGTGAGGCGAGTTATGGAAGAGATGATTTGTCGGAGGCTGTGGTGAGTGGAATTTTACCCGCCATGTGCCTGCCAGGATCAGTTACCTTTGACTTGTTTTTAAGCCCCGCCCCCCCCTTCAGGAAAACACTTGTGAGGCTCACCCCAAATGATCTTGGCTGGAGCATCTGAGTGTCTCTGCCTTTAACACATGTACCGTTTACATTATCACCTGATTACTGTGTGAAGCTACAGCTGCCTCTTCATACGTGTGTGTGTGTGTGTGTGTGTGTGTGTGTGTGTGTGTGTGTGTGTGTGTGTGTGTGTTGGTGTCAGAAAGTGATTCAAGATGAGCCAGAGATGTTCAGCTGAGGAACGACCCAGCTGGTTCCCATTGCAGAAAATACAGTTTCTATTAGCGGCAGTGCGATGGCTTTAAAAAGCTACTTGTAGCCCCTCTGCTTCCATTAGTGAGACCACTGACATTTCTGGTCTTTAACCCAAGTGGGACAAAAACACAAAATCACAGAGGATGCAAAAGTTGTTGAAGAAAACCTCAGAAATGACTTTTTATTTTATAAAAAAAAAAAAAAAAGAATAATGTGCAGATTATCTTCTATAACTTTTAAATGGAACGGTGATACATCCCTCAGGGGTCAAAGGTCAGTCTGCACTTACTGGTAAAAGAATGGTGCATTTACACACCGCCAGGAAAAAAAAAGTTCTTTTTCAAGCGACTGAGATTTCCTGGGAAATGTATTGTTTTTTTTTTTCAGTAAGATGTGGAAATGTGAGTCATGAAATCCATCACAGAGCTTTACAAGAATAAAAAGCAGTGGGTTACATTACACTTCCAAAGAGGAGACTCATTCAGAACTTATGAAGCATTGTTTTCTCCGCTGCTATAAATAGTGAGATGTTCTTCTTCAGATATTATATTGTCCCACCGGGCGCAGCCACAGGATTTCATTCCGAATGAAAACAAAATCCAGACGTGTATTTAACCGTATAAATCACAAGCTGCGTTTTTTTTTTTATAGGATTCTATATTTAGCGGTGAACCCAACAACAGGCGATATCACCGTGCGCTCAATATTAACCCATAAAAACGATAGAGTCATTCAATCATTAACGCGCCGCCACGCCAAGCGCCCATTCATTCATGTACCCAGACTCCTTGGGTGCGCCGCCCCCAGGGCCGATGACAAGGTGTTTCTGAAATCGCATTAGGGGCCCTTTTCATAAAGGATTCATTGGGGAGTGTGTGTAACAGCTTGAAGCATTTAGGCGTTTTGTTTAATACGATGCAGACTCCATGCTGCTCGCTGCTTTGTCTCCTGTGTGTGGGGGGGGGGGCGGAGACCCCCACTGTCGGAGTTGGCTTTGATATTTGGAAGGTGCAGGGGGGTCAGAATAACTCCACACACACACACTTAGACACACACACACATTCTACCACCTGTATGCTCAACACCTGAGTCCTCCCTGCAGAGTTATGACCAACCAAGGAGCCAAACTTTGAAGTGCAGCTCTCCGAGTTTGGACGTCCCGCGGGAGATGGCGTGCGGACAGAAGCAATGGTGATCTACAGCAGTGTGTGTCCATTTCACCTGCGCACACGCTGCATCTGTTAGATAAGGTCCATCCCTTTGACCCCCGTTCATCAAATACAAGCTTAAAAAAAACCATCTAATTCACAAACACAGATTTATTTTTTTAAACAGAGTTCAGTGAGACGGATAAGTCACAGTGGGTGCACGATCTGTATCGGTGCCCAAAGTAACAAAAAAAAGAAAATCTCCGTGCAACCCAATGCGGTGGACTCGGACACACTTCACCGACTTGACAGTTACGAAAAACAGTGTTGCCAGAGCAATTATGTCGGCTATAACACAATTATATTAATTATGCATGTACCACTTCCAGGATTTGAACTTTAACCAGGCCAAACAGAGGGAGGGGTGTGTGTGTGTGTGTGTGGGTGTGGTGGGGGGGGGGGTTCTTTTTGATAGGGTCAGAGTCAATTTGCTGAACAAATGACAGGGGCGCTGTGCACTCGGCTGCTGATGGGGCCGCGCCTCCTACACAAATAAAGTGCTGTAATTAGTGCCGCACTTGTGACCCTGGTGCCAAGGTTAGTGCGACGCTCGTCCCAGGTTCACAGTGCGATGTGTCGGCCAGGTGGTCCCCGAGGGACGGGACGGGACGGGACGGGGGGGGGGGGGGAAGGGCCTCGACAAACAGTGGCGTTTGCTCTGCTGATTGGTCCTGTGGAAAAACTCAGCAGAGGTCAACACAGCAGTGAGGTGACACTTACAGTCCACTGTCACCTGTGTCACCAACAACCTCCTCTGCTTTGAACTGGTGGTTTGTCTCCAGTTAATCCGCCTGAGCCCCAAAAAACAACTGACTCTCTTCTTTTCTGTCCACGCAGTGGCCGACGTGACGGACTGAGGTTCAAATCTGAGGAGGAAATTGTGGCCATGCTCATCTGAGAAGGCTTCTCCCCCACGGTGCCTGCAGAGCCATCCGGGACGACACCTTCTGAGGATCTGAGCTTATAGCTGCTGATGTGAAAAGCAGGTGAGTGATTTAACCGGAGTTTCACAGCTATTAAAGTGTCACCATGGTGATGAGAGCCGGGTGCAAGTCAGCATTTTTAGTTTGAGAGGGCTGGAAGTTTTCTTGTCATATTGAACACTTTTCAAAATGACATCTGATATGATTTTCGAATCCGCTGAATAGTTTTGTTTTAAATCTGTTCCTGGATAAAGTCACGTCAGTGAAAGGCTCCGTATAAATGCTCATATACATATGAAAATATTTAAATGTAATAATAATAATAATAATAATAATAATAATAATAATAATAATAATAATAATAATAATAATAATAATAATAATAATACAAAAATAAGGATAGAAAATTCAGCATTTCTCAAAAACCACAGTTTTTGTAATACATTGCGGTTTGATCGTTAAACCACGGGGTCACGTGACACTGGATCCAACAGATGGCATGTTGAAAATCTTTTTTTTTTGGGGGGATTTGAGGGAAGTCAGAGGCCTGTTTCAGATTTCTTCCTACATTGTTTCAACAGGATGTGATACACTAATTATATTTACGAGTGCGAGGCCCGGACTCCAGAGTTACACTAACATGATAAACACACCTGCTGACTGATGAACAGAGCAGCCTCGCACTGTTTGTCAGTGCAGCTCTGCCGGATGTTAAATCAATAAACTAGTTCCATGCCCAGGCGTAAACCCGATGCAGGCCGCACACTGGAGGAATCTTTCTCACCCTGCACCAGCACAGTTTCCCCCATCGGCTCAATCCTTTCTCATCTGAAAGGTATTCAAGTGTCTTTGATGGGGCCAGTTCATACGTTTGCATCCCGATAATTAGATTATATACATAAATACGAAAATTTAACATTTTAATTCATAGCTCTCGGCCATTCCTTGCCTAACTAGCCTAAACAAAATCCACTGTATACTCCTTTATTTAACGCTCTGGTTTTATATTTAGGTAATTATAACTATGTAAGTGCTTTTGAACTATTGATTTGAATTCATATTTCTCATTATGACGTCATGCATGTGTTTATTATGCACACACGCTTAAACAGCATTTATTTCATTCCTTGTGGTGTACGGTACTGTTTTACGTACTCAAGAAATTACTGTTCACTTCTAGACAGCAAGTTTTAGAGTTTTTATAATTGAAATGACATTAAATACATTAAATAGAGCAGTAAAATTACAAAAAAAATAAAATAAATTGATACAGTAATATATCAGGACTTATTTAGCTATCTGTAATTCCCAGTTCAATAAATATCAGACCAATTGTTGATAAAATATGTTTTGAAATTATTGATAGCAACATAAAGATAACATGAATGAATCCCAGTCAACCAATAACACCAAGGGGGGCACAGGGGTCAGGGAGCATCACAGAAAGGTCACGGCAGTACAACACAAATGTTCTCAGTGGTGTCCACACACAGAGGGACAAAATAGAGAGTAAGTGGTCAACATGTTTTCTCTCTTTGTCCAATTTGCGGAGGAGTAATATATAGTTTGGATGTAAAAACAAACAGAGAAAGGATTACATTTCACAAATCTGGTCTCCAGAGTAAGTGGAGAATATTTTTTAATTTACTGTGACAAAAAAATCCCTTGCCAGAAATGGACCCATAAAGTATGTCTTAGGTGGAGATCCCATTACTGAATTGCTTCCTAGGGGCTCTATTAGTGGCACTAAAACTACATGTGCTAAAGAAGAATGGCTACGTTGTTGACTGCCTTTGCCTGTTTTACACATCTAACCCGAACACCTGGAGCCGCATCTGTGGGCCGCTGAGACAAAAACTCAGTCTACAGTATGAGCAACAACTGTATTTGTTGTAAAATAAATAAATTCCAATTCAACTTTGTCCCATACATTTCATAGAACTCGGAGGATAAATCCTGCCAGGCGGCAACACACTTTTGATATCTCAAGGCATAACTAAAAATAATTCAGTAATATATTAAATAGATAATAAGCATGTCACAAGAGCCATTTTTCTTTTTTTACACTTTACCATAGTTTTTACAGTGCTAATGACACATTGATTTCAGGACTTTTAATGGAGTATTTTTATTGCAATAGCTGCTTTATAGGTGTGCCATCCAAATACTTCTTGACTTAAGAACATTCATCACAAATACAAAAAATCTCTCCCGTGTTTCAGGAAAACAATATATAGTCACTTTTCCAATTTGTGTCACACAAAAATAGATAATCACAGTTTCTCATAAGAGGTGACCCCCCCCCCCCCCACCAAAAAAAAGCCCAACAAGTGTATCATTTAAATAATAAATAAGCAATAATTAAAAATAAATAAATAAATAATGAACCAGATGACAGAGGTTACACATGAAGACAAACAAGTGCACACAATTAACCTTATGTCCGTGGATGGAAACAGCACCTGACATGCTAAAACACATCGCACCAATCTGCTTCTGCGTCTCATTTACATGAGTAAGGCTCTTTTTAACACATCGACTCGCGGCCCTAATGAGCCACAGTCCAGAAAACACTTCAGGGCCGCATGCAGAAGTATGAGGACGTCCATTCAGTCTCATACCAGAGTGTGTGTGTGTGTGCGTGTGTGTGTGCGTGCGTGCGCGGGCCCCTCCCTTCCTCTGTGCTCCAAGTGCCAGGCCTCTTTCCCCTCCCCAGCCCCAGAAAACAATGGCTCTCAATTACCAATCAACAATAAATTAGAATATTAAAAGCCACGCCGGAGGCAGGAGTGTTTGGGATGTAGAAAGCCTGAGGTGCGTAGCCCGGTGAGAAGTTTGCAGATGTCGGTCTGCGGGCCCTGGAGGAGTAAACCTGAACCACCTCCACGCCGTCACACTCAGGGCGCCCCACGTTCTCCACTTTAATCCCACTTTATCCACGAGAGGCGGGCTGTCAGATCTGGGACAAAAGCAGCACAAACACAGTGGTTTAGATACATTTTAAAGACTGTTTAACAAGTCCAAGGTCTGGGCCTGAAGAATGGGGGGGGGGGGGGGGGCTACCCCCGGGGGGGGGGGGGGGGCTACACTCAGGCCTCTCTCCTGAAAAGCCCTGTGAAGATGCTTCAGAGCAGAGTCCCATCGTGAATTCAGGGAAATCAGTTCTAGCCCTATAAGAGCGTGTGAGTGAGAAAACAAATTAGCTTCCAAAAAAGAGAAAATACCTGAGGGGGGAAACACACCTGGGGATAAAAGTCTGCTCACAACTAAACAATTCATTCTCCCTGTCGGCTGAAAAGAGGATTAGATTTTAATGAGCCATTGAAAGCCTTTGTGTTGGTATAAGAAGCAGGATGAAAATGGATCATTGTTGCCCGAGCTTATCATAACACAGTGAAAAGACCCAATCAGCACAAACTTAGAGGAGCTTTTAAAAAAAATGAGGCACGTTGTGTATTCGGGCCTCAAGTGTTTTAAATCAGGAATAAATGTAAGACAGAGGTTTAAAGCTTAATGCTCCATAACCAGTTATTAAATATCCTAAAAATCGAAACGGCAATATCAGCCAACTTATTTAACTGAAATAATGTAATTTCAGACGTTAAAAAAAACGCTTTTTATATTTATTAAAAAGCTTTTTATAACCAATGAATGCGCCTTCCGGTATCCTTAATTTAAACCATCCAACGTATTTATTCTGAAACGCTATAATATTAGATATTTAACAAAAGCGAGTCTGAGCTTCTTTTTTTGTTATAGAGGCAAACAACTTTAACAACACTACAGACATGTTTTCTGTTTACATCGTCTCATGCACGCGCTGATTTCTCTTTGCTCTGACTGTTTTTCTTTGAACCCAGGCTCTTACCACTCGTGTTCCAGATGGCGTCGGCCTGGTTCTTGTAGCCGTTCTTCATGCACTCGTCCACGTAGGACTTGGGGTCGCATCCGGACATGAGGATCTCCCTCAGCAGTGCGATGTAGGCGATGGCCAGCCGCAGCGTGTCGATCTTGGACAGCCTCTTCTCGTAGGGGAAGGTCGGCACGTGGCAGCGCAGCTCCTCGAAGGCCGAGTTGATGCTCAGCATCCTCTTCCTCTCGCGGATGTTGGCCGCGTGCCGCTGCACCTTGTAGGGCGGATGCGCCACCAGCCGGTGCGCCCGGCGCGTGGACAGCTCCGGGCCATCCTCCGTGCACGAGCCGTCCCCCTCGGCGCACACGCTCGTGCCCGGGGACGACTGCACGTCAAGGTCGGTGAAAGTGAGCGGCGCGTCCGGGAACGCGGACTGAGCTCCGAAGGAGGACCAGGGGGAGAGCTGGCCCGAGGCCGCCGTGCAGTCCAGCAGGAAGCTGTCCAGCTGCGTCTGGAACTGGAAGTTCTGGTCCATCTGTCCCCAAAAGGCAAAATCCGTGGAACCATCGTGGTCCAAGTCAAAGAGTATGTCCTCCATAATACAAAAAATAAGCGAATATTAATGGGAAAATAAAAATCAAGAAATGGATTTGGAGAGGCTGCGGTGTTCCCCCGTTAACAAACTGCTGAGCAGCTACCTGCATGCGCCCTCATCTCATTTGACAGGCGGGCACACGCATCCCCTGGATTAAATACTTCCAGGGCCTCCATGTTTCCCGGCGGGTCGCACTGAGCCAATTCTAAAGGCTGAATGGGAGCTCTTAAGAACACTTTAGTCCTCCTTGTGGATCGTTCTTTGCTTTAAAAACGAATTACAAAGGAATCAGTTGATCTCCAAACCACAAAACGCGGGGAAAACACGTGTCCAATTATAACCCCCCCTCCCCTAAAGTAGTCCCGCTAATATTGACAAAAACACTCGGCAGTCAGTGAAGGACAACGCGACCCCTCCTGAATGGGACTGTTTTTTTATCTATTATATCTAAGCTGACAACAAACACTGCTGCCAGAAACACACGAGCAGCTTTTTCTGTCACCGCAGGACATAATGAGATTTTAATAGAAAATCGGCACTTATATTGTTTTTTGTTTTTTTTCTTCCATGGTGTAGACACATTTTTATACCAAGCAAGACCCTACATCGTGCAACATATTCCCGCGGTGCATCACCACAGCTCGTCCCCCGTAATTTGGGTCTAGTGGCCACATTAATCCCATCCTCATTTGCAAATGATACGACTGACTACATGGCGAACCGTGGCCGGGGCGCGCGCTGTAATTACGCGCGGGTTGATCAAATAGTGGAGTTCCTTTTCTTCGAGGTTGGATGGAGGGCAGCTTCGGGGACGGACTTTAATGCAACAAGGCTGTGTGTTTGCTCACACGTGGTTTTGATTTGACAAAGTCCTCCGGGATGCTAATTTAAAGGGGGAATCTGTGTGTTGCAGTCAACACAGGCAGCAGGCAGAGGGTCTTTGTGGCAGCAGCTGATTTCGCCAGAATCATCCAGAGAACCAACAATGAAACAGGTGAAGCTTGTCACTGACAGTTGGTGACAAACATTTCTCAGCTTCACACGTGAGGTTTTAATTCACTCGAAAGCACCCCAAGCAAGCTATAACTCTGAGCTGCTGCCAGAACGAAATCTGGCTTTTTCTCGGGACGGCTGTAATTATTTCTTTTTAATCTGGCCAATGTAAATCTTACTTTCAGAGAAGATTGAATTAGTCCCGTGATGCACCTGTTGGCCGGCGTGTTGGTCCCGTTTCAGGCGGAGTTTTTTGGACACATTGATGTGTCCAAGTTTAATAAGGCGTACACATAATTGATTCCTCTTAAATCGTTACAGATGTGATTTGTGTCCAGTGTGAAAATGACGCACGGAAGAGATGTTTTCTTACACAGAGGAACAAAAGGAAGAGATTGCTCTTCACTCAGCTTGATTTCCCTGATGGGATTTCACCTAAACACGTCGAAGTTCCGTTTTTTTCCCTCCACAGAATGGAGATAGATGAATAAATCGACAGTCCTTGTATCTTGTTGCTGATACTGTAATCCAGGGACGCACTGCGACCGACACATGGTGAATGACAACATCCGGATCGGATGCAGTCCAGCGTCTTATTTTTCCTTTTAGTCTAAATCCGTCTGTGCGTAATTTGCGCACGGGAAGGGTGAAAACGCGTTTTGTAATGTTTCGAGTCACACCTCTTCAGTTTCTCTAATGGGTGACAGAGGCTTGATGAGAGGAAAGTATTATATACATTTTATTGGTTTTATTCGTGACGTAGTGCTTTCTGTGGCACGGAGCTTTTTGGGCAACACGTCCAAAGTGTTGTGTTAATGAAAGGCTGAGATTTTATGCGAGCTCTGAGTTGGAATGCAAAAAAGACGCTGTTTGAAATCTAGAAGCTTTGAGCCACAGTCTAAACGCTGGTCTCGCAAAAAAAAAAAAAAAAGGCAGTTGGAGTTTATTTATAGTGAATGGGGTTGGATAAGCAGAGGAACCTGTCAGGACCTTCTGCCGGCCCGCCAGCAGCATCTCTCCTCCAGCTGACGGTCCGGCTCTGGTTTGGTCCGGACTGAAGAGACGCGCCTGTCAGATTCAGATCCGCCTTCATTGTCTATACAACAATTCAAGAGGCCTGAAGGGGTCGGACCCAAAGGAAAGAATGAGAGAAATCCTCAAATAAAAGGAACTACCCTCCCTGTAAACAACGCTGAAATGTTGCCGGTGCGTGTTTGGCGATGGTTTGGACTCGGTGTAGAATCCTGTCCAGCCCAGAGGACAGTGGACAGTGGACAGTCTGGTGGAAGTCAAGTGCGTCATGGACGCGGTGTGGGGACACATGCTGTGGGTTAACTCTCTGGCTCTGAAGCCGTTTCCCACCTGGGACTCACTGTGTGGGGGGGAAAAAAAAAAACAGAGGAGTGAATGAAATTGTAAATCTGCCGCTCTTTCATGTCCTCGGCTCTGTTGTGATTTTATTTTTAATTTTTTGGATTAGTCACGTTCTTGTGTGAGCTCACACATCACCTTGTGTCATTTCCCTCAACATTTGAGTTGCGATGCTGAAGTCTGAGCTGGGTCCAGAACGTTTTCCCGCAAGACATAGACAGTCACATGTTGACAATGTCTCTCTCTCTCTCTATTTCTAACTCATGAACCATATGTGTAACCATGAGTTAAATATGTCTTCACCCTACACTTTTTCCCCCTATAATGTAATACCTGGACCACGCACTCACACAGAAACACTCTTAAACTCACACACACACACACACACACACAGAGTGAAAGTTGTAAGCCGCAGACATGAGATAGTCCATCAGTGCAACAACACAAAGACACATTAACATTTCAGGGTTGTGTTCAATGACGCACATCTTGTTTGTTTGGCCACAGCTCAGATTAGCATCTCGCTGGGCCGCTCTCAGAGAATGGCACAGCGGTGTAATCTTCAGCGCTTTTGATCCGCGCTGCGCCTGAGCCCATTACGGAGTCACGGCACACTGACGCCATATCTCGGAGCAGAAGTTGGCCTTGACCACAGATGCGGATTCAGATAGGCCCCCGGGGCCTTTTACCTTTAAAGGTACCCACAATCAGCATTAATGCCACGAGCATCAAAAGGCCTGCACCAGTCACCCGGATCCAAATATTGCAGGAAATGCCTCGGCTGATTGCATGCCAACCTCTCTTGGAGGAGGAAAAAAGAAAAAGAAAAATGGTGGATTTTGGTTGCAACATTTATTTCCCCACAGGAAGTGTTGCTGCATCTGCAATGCGCTGTCAGTGTGTGTTTTCAGCTTTGTGTGATGTGTGTGTGGGTGCGTGTGTGCCATTGAGACAAACCCCGGTTGCTCGTGAACCTGCCCATTGGAAATGCTTCTGATTCTAATTCTCCAAGTTTGAGGAGCAGCTCTCTGGCTCCGTGCCCGTTCCCGTCTGCCTCTCAGGCTCAGGTCTGGAAAAAGCATCACGCTCGTAAAGTGGGCCTGGAGCAAACACCCCTCCCTGCGGGGGTACCACCCCTCTCCCTGGACCCGCACGACCCTGAGGCTGGATTTCAGCCCTCAGCTTGATAAAAACACATTGGTTTTAGTGGCGTGCGTGTGTGTTTCTGTAAGAGGACAACAGGTGGCTTTTCGATCATGTGACTTTGACTTTGTGCACGTGCGGTTTGACACAACATGGACTTCACCTTTACTCCAGGATTATATTCACTCTGCGTATCCGTTATGAGACATTCGCTGCGCGTCCCCGTGGAATCTGCGTAAGGCCGCAGCGTGGTAATGTGTTGACAGCCATCATCGGTGGTGACACCTGGCCAGATGTTGCGTGATTCCCTCCCTCCCTCTCTAATAGTTCCCTGACTCTGAAAAATGGAAAACACAAGACTCTCTCTCCTCATTTTCAATATTTAAACGGATTTTTTGCAAATTTCCAGTTCTCAAGGACTGTGAAACTCACTGAACCCAAAAAATTTAGACATTTGGATCCAATAAGACAAATGAAGTAGAAAAAAGGAAAAAAAAAAGGGCCACAGTCACATTCTAGATCTATTACAGCAATTTTGTACTGGAGATACTGGATTGGATTTTTCAAACTTTTTGGGTGCGCAGTAATATGTGCGATTACATTTTTCTGGTGTCACATTCGACTCATCGTGGGGTATCCTGTGGAGTTTACGCATATATATATATATTTTGAAGGGTTTTGAAAGGCATTTTATACCCGAATAAATCAAATTGGAGGTAGTAAATATACCAAAACTAGAGCAATATTTCTGTAGATTTTTGCACCGTGTACCAGAACCACTCTGGTTGCTGTTAATATGATGTAAGCATGACGGCCATAAATCCTTTTTTTTTTCTACTGGAAAATGGTGGAAAAAAGACTTAAGTCTGTGATCTTGAGCACTTGTGTTCTTCTTAGAAGTTGTGAGAGACTGTGATTTAAAATGAGAAGAGTTTCATATAAGCTCAGTTTTAAACCTTTCCTATGTGCTCTGATTCACCCCCCTCTGATCTTATATGTCCCACATCGGACTTAATATATGTCATAAGAGGTTCAGTGAACCGAAGTTTGACCTTTACAGTTGAATTTATATATGTGGACACGGTGATGATTGTTAGCTGATGATTTTGCTAGGTAGGCTGCAGGTATCTTTATTTATTGAGACACTCCGGTTGAAACCAGATGTGAATATGCTCCTCAACTCCACTTCCTTGGCGCATAATGCTATCAGGTCCACGGAAACACACACACACACACATATACACACACACACACACACACAAGGATGATACTCAGGAGATGGTCTTAACAGGCGCGGGGGCGTCTTGGGTCACCGCAGAGACATGCCGGCGGACACTCTGGCCCCTAAAGACCAGCTGCTGGCTTTGTTCTTCACACCGGTTGTTTGTCGTTGTGTCTTTGTCGAGCAGGTCGGCGCAGTGTGGCACGTTTCGCCGTCTTTATCGAGGGAAAGTTGTCGGGCCTTTTCTCCTCAGAGTTGGAGTGCAACACTGCGTCACTTTGGCGCATTCACCCGGTGGACAAGGCTCACAGGTCGAGTGGTGGATGGGATGTAGGGGCATGAAAGGAAATGGTATGTCAAATTGTGGGTTAGAGAACAGTGAACACAGAGGGTGAATGAGTCGTTGAATGCACAGAGACCACGGAGACAAAACAAAGAATGTAAACAAGGAGCGTCTCACTCTGTCCCACCGTGGTTAACTGGCTGGTTATCTGATAATCCAATTATCTCCTTTCTCCTGTTCACATGAAGGTTCCCCTCTCTGGGCACAGATGCTCTGTGGTGATCCTTACGTAACAAGAGCAGAAGAAGTGACACCGTTGTTTGGATTTACCAGGATAATACAAAAATTATAATCACACAAAATATTTAGTGCTTGTATGTTGCCATAGTAACGAGAGTATTTGCTTCTAAATGAAAAATCTTTGTACATTTTTTCCACCACCAGAATCTTATTTTTGACAAAACCCCTTAGCATTTGAATGATAGTTTAGGATGTATACGTTATTAACGGTCATAATAACAACAATAAAATATATCACATCATTTATTGAATATTCTTTCCCTTATGTCACTCAAAACGGTGATATCGCTTTAAAGCTATATGGTCCAGGAAGCCACGTCGTACCACAGAGGCAGAGAGCTGCAGTTGATGAACAGTTGAACTGGGGTATGACAAAAACAGCTCAGCCCGGAGGAAGCTCTGGTTCTGTGTGAGGACATGGAGGGAGTGGGTGTCTAAGAAGGTTAGGCTGTTAAACATACGCAGAGACATTTATTTTGTATTTTTTCAAAAGCGGGCCCATCTGAAAGAATAATGACGGCTCTATTATTTCCCCCCCCTTCCAGTTGCTGGCACGATGGAGAGCGGAGCTGGTCACTCAGTGGTCGGGGTCTGAAACCTGAGGCGTCCACGGCAGCCTGATCGCCGAGGACGAACTCAGAGGTAAAACTAGACCCTGACAAGGGAGCAATCGTGAAAAAAAAATGAGGAGTGATTTTTTTTTATGAATCATCCACCAAATGCCGGAGCGGACGCAGAGGTGGTGAAAGAGTTTCCTGTCCAGGCTCAGAGAATGACACATGACTCTCGTGATTGATTTTCATTCTCTCTTCACGGTAGCTTACAATAAGAGCTGATGTGCAATTTTAATTTATTTATATATATATATTAGATATCATTGATGGAACGTTTCTAGAACACCGTTTTTTCTGTGGAAATCTTTTCTTCCTGTTGGTGGTTTTATGCTTTTTGGAATTCCATTCTTACTTTAACTTTTTTTTTTTTTTTTTGTACACCTTTCCAGGATGTGCTTTGCTTTTCCCAGTGTCGGCCCACCTGTGACCCCTCCTAGGAGAAATGGTATGTGTCATGAAGCTCCAGTCAGATATATTTGAGTGGAATGTGCATCGTTATAGCATACAACGAACACATTTATAAAACGCATATATTAACTGTTCATGGTACTGTACAAACAATTTGAAATATTTCCTCCAGCCTGCGAGGCACAAAAGCATTTCTAATCAACAGAAATTAACTCGAACTTAAAACAGGAAAAAAAGTCACACATTGCGGCTCACGCTAAAGACTCCGGCATCTGAAAACAATTAAGCGTCTGGTTTCCACGAGATGCTGATTTGCCGTTTGACAGTTGCAGTAGAGGGGGGGGAGCCCCCCCCCCCCACCCACCCTCCCAATTGAATGTGTTTTTTTACACATTTCTGTATCGATCTACCATAGAAGTTATAATAATAAATATAGATATGTAATATATAAAATAATCATTGTATGGTGTATTAAGCTGCTCATCTAAATCTTGGTCAGAAAGTGACACATTTTTTTGGGGCATATGAAAGATAATTCTCTTTGCATCGCTGCAAGTTGTGTGTGTGGGTGTGTTGTGCTGCAGTATTTGCTGTCTCGTTCCATTTAGGGTGGAAAGTATTTAAAGCTGTTTTGTTATTCACTTCCCCGACCAGCATCCCCATCATTAGGGCGAAAGGCGCCGTGCCACTATACTTGACCTTTAACCTCACGGTGTTGGTGGCACGATGCTGTCATTTTAAACAGCATTCAGTCCAAGGACTGAAACCATCTCATCCGTGCTTAGGGAAAATCGTGGAGCATTTTATAGATACATAGACAATCGTGAGTAGGAGACGGAGCGAATGTGGAGGAGAGGAGGAATAAGGCCCGGAAACCAAATAGTGTTATATAAGAAACAGATTGTTTAACATAAACACCAATCAGTTGACAGTAGCCAAACAGGAAATTAGATTCCCAGGAGCTGGAAAATGCATCCATGACTATCAATGATTCATTGTATTTCGCCCCGGCCGCAGTTGGACGAGGAAACGGGGGAGGAAAGAAACAGAAGAAGACAAAATGGACAAGGTAACAAAAGGGAGACCGAGACACGAGGAAGGAAGGAATAAAACAGAAATTGTGGCTCCGAAAAAGACCCCCGGATATCTGAGGCTTCTTCTATGGTTTCCCATCACCACGATGGTCCTCCAAGCGCTCTCTGTCGGCGACACTGTAAAAACGTAGAAAAACCAAACAAATCTGGCTGAGATAGATTAAGATTTAGTCAAAGCATTTGTGAAGTGAAGGAACCAATAATTGTTCATAAAAAAATATATATTTTCTGACGTCCTGTGAGGTGAAAATGAACAGAATTTTTTTTTTTGATAACTCACCCAAAATTACTGTAATCAATCGTGCCGTTGAATTTCCTGCTGAGTCACCTGAAACACTGGAGCCATCTAGCCAATCTGATGAGTCACTGCATTCTCCAGGCTAAAGTCACATGGTGGATTCGAGCTAAAAACCCCAAACCTGACAATTATTGGATTCACATCAAACTATGTGGCTCATAGGGGGAAACCACAACTCCAGAGAAAATTGATTTTCAGCCACTTTACATCATTTTGCGTCAAGTTTACCACCCCCGAGTCCCAAAAAGGCGAAACCACTGAAAACACAAAAGTGGAAAACGAAACCTTTGTTTGACAATAAACCTGGAACGCAACAAACGTCAGGTAAAGCTCGACAAGACTTGTTCCTGCGGGGCCCAGCCGACCTGGATGGTCTCCTGGACTGGATGCTGCTACTGTATGAGAGGAGCCTGCCCCGGGGGGGCTGCGGGGTGGAGGGGGCTTGGCAAAAGCTCCAAAGCCGCAGGGTGGAGGAGGCCCCCGGAGCTCGGACTGTGACCCCTCACGACCAACAGGAAGCTCAGCCTTCAAACCTGAAGACCAGGTGGGCGGGGCCTAAACTGGAGAGAAACGCAGTGATTTGGGGGTAATGTAAAATAATTTCCCTCTGAAGATTGGCCAGGGGTAGGGGGCGGAGGGGGTCCCGGCTCAGCCCCCCTAAGCGGAGGAGTGCGAGCTATGCGGGAAGAAATTCCAAATGACTGGAGGACGTCAGAAGAGGGGAAATGTCAAAGACAGACAGACTCGGGGTTTCAGGGTTCCTCTGGACCTGTTTACTCAATACCTGATTAAACTGCACCATGAAGAGATCCAGCATCCAGAGCCGAGCATGAGTCAAACAACAGGCGCTGAGTCACTGATGTGCACAGCAGAAGAGTCAAGTGGGACACTCTGGTATCTGGAAAAACCACCTTTTGGAAATATTTTATGCAATTGAACATACCTCTTAATTTTACAGTGTTATGGCAAAAAAAAAACCAACCTCTGTGACCAGCAGATTACAGCCTATTTAAGGGTTAGATTACAATGTTTAAAATCTAGTGGTGGATAAAGTGATATAGTTTATAAAGAAAAATAAATCAATTACAACTCTGGATCATAGTAGAGAGGAGTTGGACAAAGTGACTTTGGCAGATTGCTTCGTCTCCACTGACGAGCTGTTCCGGTATTCTCCTCTCGTTAAATCAGGGAGACATTTGAAGCCTGGAAAAAAAAAGTGCAGGGATGGAAAAAAAAAAAAAACTCTCTTTCTTCTCAGAGAGTCCATCCCTCTGTTTTAGTTGGAGTCAATGATTGGTATTTTATACAGGGGCATTTGAGGGTGGTTCTTAAAAGTCAGTGATTTCTGATGTAGAAACCTGTTCCACGATTCCACCCATGCACTGTACTGGGACTTTTTTTTTTTTTTTTTTTCCTTCATACGGAAAAACTGTAAGAAACAACTCTTCAAAGGTCACGACCTTTACAGAAGCCAGCACTTTAGTATACTTAGGTATTAAGTTTTCCACTTTCCCAGGACGTTTTGTTTTCAAGGCCCAGACTTCAAAGAGCCCTTGAAAAAGGTGGAGATATCTCCAACCAACCCCACGTCCACTCCACATTTACGCGAGGGGGGTGGGTGGCGCAATGTGGTTCATATTATTTGATAAGCATCCCATAATTCTCTGAGGTATTTTAATGGCCTGCGGCGAGGGGCTTTCATGGCCCCAGTGACACTTTGGGAGCATGCCCACGCAGGAGTCCCTGTCTTTAGAGGATTTTTTTATTTATTTTTTATTATTGCACAGTGACACCCGCGTGGAGGCAAACGTTGTGTGTGATGGAGAAGCGGCTTCAGCTTTCCATTTCTCTCTCCGACCACTGGTATTCATTATGTATCTTCTTTTTCCATCTGTCCGTTTATTTTTCGCTGTCTGGAGATGTCAGGGCGAGCGTGTGTTCTTCCCCGTGCCGTGACTGTACGAGTGTGTACTGATGGCTGTCAGGAGGGACAGATTGTGTATTGTTTTAGGCCGTTGTGGCATGCCAGCTGTCATGGATGGCCTTGGCCAAGGTTTTTTTTTTTTCCTCGGGCCTCGGTGTTTCTTCGTGCGTCTCAAAAGTTCATTCTGTGAGGTCTTTGGCGGCCACGTCAAACCGTACGCTGATAAGTTTAGAGCGAAAAACAGGGGTCTCACCGCGGAGAGTTTTTTTTGTTTTTTTTTTCTCACAACACCAGCGTAAAGATTCATCTGAGGCCTGACGTCGGCCACCCAAGCTTCAGTGTCAGTAAGTGAGGAGCCGCCAGTGACACAATTCCCAGAAAGAGACTTTTAAAAAGTCACTAAATGTCATAGACATCAATTTATGGCATTTGTGCTTAAAAAAAAAATCATATTAAATACCTAATTAAAATTTACGGCAAGCTAATTTTTTCCCCCCCCACTAACAACAGATGGGTTTCTGTAATAGAGATTGTGCATGGTAATTGTAAGCAGATTCTTTTATATGGATGGTCTGCCATGAAGCCAAGTGATGTTCAATAACATCCAGCAGCTTTCAGTTGAAAAATCACCCCCCAAAACTAGAAAAAGGCACAAACACCCTCACGGCATAAACGGGATACGACCAGTTGAATTTTTAACCATTCAACACATTTTCATCCCCATCTATGGTGCACGTTTTGTGGGCTTTTTTTTTGCCACTTTTCCTCTCTCCCGTGCTACAGCTGCATTGTTTGCCTTCATCAAGCCACGCCGCAAAAAAAAAAAGAAAAGCCAAGTCTCACCCTTCAGGGGTTTGGAGTTCGGCCTCATTTACCAACATCAGAGTTTGTTTGTGTGGATGAGTTATGGACTTAGTCTGCTGGTATGTTCTTTTGTGGTGATTACAAAGGCCTTATACAGTGACTGGGAAGCATCCACTGAACTGTCACACAGCCACTTCTTTGTTTTCGTGGAAGACTTTTTTTTTTTTTTAGGAGGTGGCTCTTTGCACAGCAAACACTCCTCATCTCCCCGCAGCCCCGTCTACCCCCCCAAAGACTGTAAACTTGCCAATCCCCCCGGACCCCCTAGCAGCTCTGCAGAGTAAAAAAAAAAAAAAAGGGCCAGGACCCAAACACCGGGGTTTTTTTTTTGTTTTTTTTCACTGAGATCTGGAGTATGTATTTCGCACTCTGGTTCATGGTGTGAATATTTATTTGGAATAATACTTCTAAGAATCCACATTTTTCTTTTCCCACCTGGGATCTGCGGGGTGGGGGGGAAGGCGGGGGTGTGGTGGAGGATACGAGTCATGTTGTGTTTTTTTTTTTCCATGCTAAAACCCTGATTGTCTTTAAAGCCGAGTCCAGGCGATGGTGCCCAGTGTGAGCTGCTTTTTACCCGGTGCCTGTCCATAATTTACTCCCTTCTTTTATCTCAGATTCCTAAGCTGTATCCTATTGTAAATGGAGTGTTAAATGACGGCAGCAGTATGTGAATTGCGTGGACCGGTGCATCACGATCAAAATATGCCATTCGTGCATGGCGCACATTTGGTTTTTTGGTTTTTATTTTTTTGTGCTTAAAGTAGAAAATCTTGCTTTAAGCCCGTGGCAGATGAAACGGCGAGGAGCTCAGGGGAGGAACAGCAGAGCGTTTACCACTGTGTTTCTGATTTACACTTTCAGAACAGATGATCAATGGGCTCCGATCTAATGGATTCCGCGCACAAATATCCTGTGAGTCTATTCACTTCTGTGACTTTATCTTTTCACTTACATCAGAGTGGCAAAGTCACAAGTAAAGTGTAACACAACAGGTGCCTGAAAAAGGAACTCTCCCAAATCCAAAGAATTGCCTAATCATTTTCTACAAATATATATATATATTTTTTTTCTAGATGACTCTGAAGTCATCGACCACATCTGCCTGACATCTGGAGTCTGACCGTTCGTAGATTTAAATCTAGAGACGCATCTTTAGGTATGTGTAATTGAAATCTGAGACAACAAGTGGAAACGAGTGAAAAGTGTGCGTCACTTATGCCATGGCGAGCATACACTCTATTGTCAGTTTATTTTGGACAGTGGGAATTTGTTGAAGTTGTGTTGAGGAGAGCTTCAGTCTGAAATGTGCCCATCACTGATTTGATGGACTTTAAAATGTTGATTGGTAGTTAGAACCGTGTGTGGAAATGTATTGTTGGCCGCGTAACAAGCTTTTTAATTGTTCAAATTACAAGTTGAAGGATTTGACATAACAAAGACAAAAGTGCTTTGCTTGGAAGACATCTCCTCAACCAAGTGTCGCCTCCAGTGAGTTCAAAAGAAGAGTTTCATTCAACTTCTTGCGATGCGTACATCTTACATACTGTATGTGACCATCATCAGACACATAAGAATGTGTCCACAAAGCAAAAGCCACTCGGAGTCTAAATTTAATGTAAGTGCTAATTAACAGGGGAAAAAAAGCAGACCAAAACACCAATAAGTATAATTGTCAAGACTGCGACAGCTCATCAATCCTCAGCTCAACTGTACTCATGAATCTCTGATGAAACAAACATAAAAAAAATAAATAACTCGCTACACGAACATTAAACGCTCAAGATTTGGCGCAGCGGCATATTTTGAAAGTTTGAGGTCCGGTCTGGTTTTCCTTTTGTTTTCTCTCATTTCCAGCTTTCGGTCAAAGCAGAACCAGTAAACTGACATGCAAAGTATTAAGTTAAGAATATAAAAGGCGGCGTGACTGCTCAGAGTTAAGGATAAGTCCCGGCCCAGCTGTGTGATGGAGAGAACAGGCGGGCGGAGGGGGGGCGGGTGTGATCAGCGTCTCAAAAAAGAGCGTGAGACACATAAAAAGAAGCTGGAATATCAGAGCGCCGCATCAATCAAACAGCAGCACGCGCTGCCGATGACCTTCCGCATGAGATACAGCACTCAGCCTTTCTTCCTCTCCTCCTCCTCCTCCTCCTCCGCTCTTTTGATCCCTTGCTTCCCTTTCTCCGCGTTGCCCTGTCCGTCTTGTCTTTGACTTCCTTTGTTTCATGCAAAAAAAGCCGCCATGTCCAGAAGGAATAGATTTGCAGCGCCGCTTTGATCCTGTTGTTATGATTCTTTTATTTGCCTCAGCCACATCCTTCTCTCCACTGCAGTCGCCCCACAAGATGCTTTGAATTAGGCCTAGTGTGTGTGTGTGTGTGTGTGAGATGTGTATAAGAGACAGGGGGGGGGGGGGGGGGGGGGGGGGGGGGGGGGGGGAAGTGATGCACAGGTCGACTCCTGCAGGTCCGTCATGTGTGACCTTGAATGTTGGATTGCAGATACGGCCGATAAGTCAAAAATCATTTCTGACCTTCTCCACGTTGCTCCTATTGTCTTGCGTTCTACTCAGTTTTTCTGTAAATACCAACTACATTTCATCAGAATATATGTGTAAATACATGCTGAGGTAGTCGCGTAATATTTATTTGGCTTATTTCTTTATTTGAAAAAACCTCTCTGACTTCACCTGTTTTGATACGTCGAAAGGGTTGGAACTGATGCCCAAATAACTTTATTTACCAAATACTTCAGCGGAGGAATAAATTGGGAATAACGCGCCATGATTGATTTCACCGTACAGTAAACCAAGATACGTTTGGGTCCAAACGACCAACTGCCCACCTCACAGTTTTCACTCAGTGCTGTCATTAGTACATGTGTGAGAGATGACGGTGTTGACGCTGAGAAACATGAGATTAGACCCAAAAGTGTTTGTTGAAATGAGGAGGGTTGCTTGTTTCTCTCTCGCTGGTGAAGTGCGCTGGAATGTACTTAGACAGGGCGGTGAGTATAAAACGAGAAGCCGCAGCAAGATGAGGTTTTACAGCCCTGGTGAGTGATGATGGCTGTTTTGCCATGTTATGTGGTGCAGCTCTTTCCTTTTTTTTTTTTTTTTTCCAGAAAAAAAAAGTGGCCATAGCACTTTGCCTTTATTGTTGGGAGAATTTACAGTTTTTGCGCGTTGTTCTTTTTTATTTGTTGAGGACTTGTGCGCGGGCATGTGTGTGTTTTGTATTTAGTTTTGTATTTGCAGCTTTGCTTTCAGTCCTGAATTTATCCATTTCACTGTTATCGATTTTATTTTTATTACAAAGTCGGGAAAAACCATCACACCACAAAATAAAACGACAACTTTATAGATTTATAAATATTACTGCAAATACACAAACACTTTTGGAACTCAAAGTAAACAACAACCTTCAAAATGCCTTGGCCTTCACCACTTCCTCGAAGAACAAATCACTTTTTTTGTCATTTTGGAGATATTTAATTTTATCTGTGTGAAAAAATACCATCCAGCTGGAACCGCAGTCATTTGAAAATGCCATACACAAGCATTAGACAAACAATTTTTCACTCAAGTGCGGTGGAGGCAGACATTAGTGGAGAGGAAGTGTATATGGGTTTAGACCTGCGTCCACATGTGGGACATATTTCAGAGAGTAAACATGCATGCACACTCGTACACACACACACACACAAACACACACACGCACACACTTGGCAGCACTACAGTTCATCCAACACACACTGGCAGAAAAGAAACAAAAAGCGCATGCCACGTTGCATGCGAGCCACCCCACCGCACGCACACACATTCATGCAGAGATCTACACATACACCGAGACACAGCTCTGACAAACAATCTGTGTATACACACACGCACACACACACAGACTGTACACAGACCTTACCGGATACTGCACATATTTCTGTGGACACACTATCCGCAACTTGTAAGTCTGGTCCATTCAAACACATCATGGCTTAACAACTGCTGTTATAAAAAAAAATGAATAATTAAAAATTCTGTATTATTATTAATAATATTTAATAAAAATAAATATAAAATAAACAAATATTTTCTGTGTTATGACAATAACTTGTGTGTATGTGTGTGTGTGTTTACCTCCCTCCTGTGTCAAAAGCCAAATATCACACTGTGTGTTGTGCACGCACACACCAACAAATACACACATTTTTACACATAAAACAGACCAAAACTTTTCACTTTTTGTGCAACTTCTGGGATGTTTCATGTTCCTTTGTCCGTGACAGCCCTCTTGAGGATATTGAGCTGTCTTTCACTCACTTCCTGGTTCAGCTTGCTCTGCTTCACTTCCTGGTTCAGCTGTCGTTCAATCACTTCCTGTGTGGGTGGGGTCTAAGCAGGAAGTAGACAGTTGATTACCCAGCAGCTGAGCTGGTGGGTTCAGTCACTCACTCTCTCTCACCCTGGGCGCATGGTTAGTCGTTTGTGTTCCTTCTTCTGTTGTATTTGTGTGTATTTCTCCACTGCACAACACATTACACTCCCTCAGACATGCGATACATTACTGATGACACATATTTACACACTTTAAATGATGCCTTAGTTAAGTTGAGCTTTGATTAAAGTGTGTAAGTTTTTCTCTGTACAATAAGTCTGATATCCACTTTCAAGTTATTTTGAAATGAAAACTTTTAACAAGCGATTCCATCTACAACCGGAGGACAGACGCCGGGTGTAAAATTGAACAGTAAAAAACACTTTTTACAATCTACAAACACAATTTACTGTGAAGCGCATGTCTACATCTCCATTCTCTGACTGTGTCTGTTTGCGCCGGAGACGCTTCCATTTCATATTTTTAGCCGCGCAGCTGGCACACTGTGTGCTGCTCTTGTAGAGCCACCTGTCCACCTGTCACCGACTCACTGAGGCTTTCAGAAAACCTCCGGTCTCCTCCACAGAGCGGGCGTGCCAGTGGGTGAGAAAATAAGAGGGCAGGCCTGCTGTGGTCCACCCCGGCGTCCTTCGGCACGGCCTCCGGCGGCCTGATTAAAGAGTGCTAATGGCTGCCTGGAGAGGACACATCACAGATAACTCAACCCCGGAGACGAGTGGAGGGCTGCCTGTCCAACCCTGTCGTTAAAGGTCTGTTTTGGGCTTGAAGATCCACTAATCGCACACAGAGCCGTATCAGCAGCAGATCTGCTTTCATGTCAACGCATGCGTAAAATAGAGTCCATAGTTTATTTTCAGAAATCTAAATTAAAAAATAAAATAAAAATGTGTTATCCACTTTAAGCTTTGATATAGTTGCAGTCATTTTCCTGCATTGGCATTTAGAAATAATGTGCATTTTCAATTTGAAATGTGCATTAAAAAGCAAAACCTGAACATACTGTATGCATAATGCAAGTATTCTATAAGAACATCTGACATCCTGATACCTGCTAATTGTAATTCATCGCATTTTAAATGACGCATGTACTGTGACATGTCAATAATGTCTGGAAAAAAGGGTCTAATTTATCTGACCATCATTTATCAGTTTTTGATTCTAATTGAAAACCTTTTTTGTTAACCTCTCTACAATGCACCTTTTTTAGAATAATTCAATCCAAATTACAGACAGACTCTGGTTTAATAGCAGCATAAACATTTTCACCAGTTCCTGTGAATCAATAAAAGCAACACTTTTTCTTAGATGCCACATTCTTAAATAGCCTCTTACTGTATTCCCGGTGGAATGTCACAGTACAAAAGATAACTTCAAAAACTATAAATCAAGGAGGTCTTTTTTACACATACACACACACACACACACAAACATACTCCCCACTCGCTGGGACTCTAGAAAAAGCATCGGAAACCAAAAGAGCCGCATGCTCCTCCATGGAATTCACTGAGGACAGGATGTTGGCTTCACGGTCACGCTATGTTGCACTCATCTCCACTCTCTTTATTCCCAGTGCACATTATATCATCTTGTATCTATATCAAGGGCCAAAATGGATCGGGCCCATTATGATTGCGATCTGCATAAGACGTGCGGGTAATAATAGGCTCTTTGTGAAGCCATGTCAGCAGAAATACAATCTGGTAAACACAGATTCTGTTTTCTCTGATCTAAAAGGAGGCACGTCATTGTCGTTTAGTGTCATGCATCTCATTAGGAATGTTTATTTAAGCAATTGAGAAGAAATGTATTAGGATAATTCACAGATTAATGAAGGTCACACACATGCACTGTCAGTTTTACTAGAAAAGAATTGTCCCATAAAATATGAATAATATTTCATAAAGGTAAGTTTTTAAGTAAAATAAAACATAATGTTTGTCTAGTTTCCTTATATATCGAGATCTATTTTTTCAGTTTTCAAAGTATTTTCCCTGAACTCCTTTTTTTTATCTCTTCATTCTTTTTCCATCAGATTTCATCATTTGAGGAAATGGTGTTGCACTGCAGCTGAGCCTGTACAGTGGGAAGCACAGCCATCCACATAGTGGCAGGTACTTTACATTTTTATTTTTGTATTCAGTCCTCTCTTTTCGTCGTATATTCAGTCGGTATTTTTCAATTTTCAATTCAAAATCTATGTATATGTATGGTACACTTAAATGACTTTAAGTTTGCGAAAGCACACAATAATATAACGCATAATAATAATAACACATTTATAAATAATCATGTACCTTATGAACACGAAAATAATTCTGGGTACATTTTTCATCCTCTGTGTATTGTCCTTTGTTGCCATTTTTTGAGGGGGGAATACCTCTGCATCTGTTTGTCCTTGTTTATTATTTTTTGTATAGTTATTAGTTAAGGGCTTTTATACATGGAAGAGAAAGTGCGTCACTGCCAGCTCCCCCCACGCCAAGCCACGTTATTCTCCATCCGATATCTCCACTCTCATGGGAGAAAGGCCCCGTTTTCCATGCCCGCAGGTTCCATCTCTGGTGTGGGATTCCCAAGGCCTCAGGAAAGCAGAGCTTTCGACATTCCCACAGTGGTGGCCACGGAATGACTCTCTTCCTCTTCCTCCTCTGTTCTGTTCAACTGGGGTTTCTTCTCACCCATGTTGTTGTCGAACAGCGGTTTGGGAAGTTGCCCAGTAGTTGCTGGTTCGTTTTTTGAGTGGGGGGAGGGCAAGATGGAGAAGAAAGAGATGGGGATGTGGAGGACGGGGGGGGAGGACCCCACAACCAACCCACAACCCCTCAAACCCTCCTGTCCACAACAGTTGTATGGCTTTGTTCCCCATCCAAGACAACCTCCTCTCAGTGGGCGAAAATCCTTCCCATGAGCGTTCTGGCTCAAAGGAAGCAATAAAACATGGCTAGTTAAGCCTAATGTACATTGTCATGGTGCCATTAACTGATCCCCCGCCTCTCCAACTCCGATACCCAGCATACTGCTCCTAAACCTTCTGATATGTAGAGGACTCACAATGACTACTTATTCTCTATTCCTTCCTTGATTTGGCCCAGTGATGGCCCAAATCCATTCTTCTGTCGGTTTTAAGAAAGCCCTGTTTGGTGCGGGTAGCTATGGTTATTGGTCTGTGATTTAGGGTTCAGATGTGTGAATTTCCCATTGGCTTTTATGTGGAGGCTTTAGTCTCCATCAATCTGCACTGCACAATACAGGAAGGCCTTACATCTTCATCTGTGACTTTATTGTTGTTGTTGGGAGCTGAGAATGCTTCTAATTGCTGTGTCTCAATTTTAACCCAGGTGTCATCCATGTTTTTGAACCAGTTTCTGGAAAGAAATCAGGGCACTGCTTTCCACCTTTTCCATGTTCATCATTCTTCTGAAGTTTCTCTTCCACGACAACACAAGGGACCTCTCAGGTAAGAACATAATCGTTCAAAAATTACGAAAAGAATATATATTTTTTTTAAACGTCAAAGACGATAGTTAAGTATAGCATGGTATAATATTTTATACAAAAATATATATTTCTTTACTTTTTTGAAGTTTTTGGACAAAATATTCTACTGAAACTTTTTGTACTTTTTACAATTTTCTTTCAACCACCGTCATGTATTTTCGCTCTGCTGACATTCATATGCACGTTTCGTGTGTTTTGACGTTTTTTACTTTTTTGGAAGACATAAGGCTATAGTCATGGACGTTTCAAGACACTGGGGGCCCCAGTCAAAAAATAGGCAATTGCTTAGTTTGCCTGCACGGTTGTGACGCCTCTGGCTATAGTGAGTCGATTTTTGGTTAATTTCCGATGACATGCTATACTATGATGTGTCAATTTTTTCAATTTTTTTCACCTCTGCTTTATTTTGTCACTCTGCCGACATTCTATAGACTTATGTTGGCCAAAACGCTCGAAACTCGCACAGGAGCATCGGCAGGGCCTAAAAATAGCCTAGACGTGAAAATAAAGTGAAAAAAGTAAAAACGTCATAGTATAGCATGTCGTCAAAAATTCAGGAATTTCAGCAAAAAACGCCTTACTATAGCCTTATGTCGGCCAAAAAGTCAAAAATTTCAAAACACTCGAAACTTGCACAGGAGCATCGGCAGGGCATAAAAATAGCCTAGACGTGAAAATAAAGTGAAAAAAGTGAAAACGTCATAGTATAGCATGTCGTCAAAAATTCAAGAAATTCAGCAAAAAACGCCTTACTATAGCCTTATGTCGGCCAAAAAGTCAAAAATTTCAAAACACTCGAAACATGCACAGGAGCATCGGCAGGGCCTAAAAATAGCCTAGACGCGAAAATAA